>JAZGTI010000415.1:0-15785 GCA_036877585.1 Botia kubotai | reverse complement strand
TCAGAGGTGGGTTGGAGGCAAAAGGCAAAAAGCAGAATGCAAAGTGAAACAGGATAAGACACAAGGTAGTCTCACAGAGCCAGAATTTTGACCATCGGCATGATGGTTCTCCTATTCTGACCAAAAGCTGCCCACTTAGACAGGAAGTGCCGGTTTGGACAACCGAAACCTGTTTTCTTATCTGCAGCTTAGGGGCGGGTTTATGCAGAATAGTTGATACAAATTTGCTGCTGCCTTTTTTTGCTATCTTTTCTAGACCTGTGTAAGGATTCTTTATTCAAATATTTACACTCCAGGATTGACTGAACATTTAAAACGCAAAAAAATTGTAAAACTTTGTAAAGTTTTAAAAAACTTTGTAATCAAAATTCCTGTCAATCCAAGTAGTCATTTCACAGACATATACTCAGAGAACAAGGTGAAATATACAGTTAAATTTTAGTTTTACAGTAAATATCTACTTAATAAGGGCCTAAGGTTTTTAGTTTAAGGAGTTAATTCAATCTAATTAGAAAATGAGGGTGCCTATGGTAATACATCTGGTGGGTGGATGCAGCTCTCTTGCTCTATTTAACTCAGATAAAAGGGAAATTTACAGCTTTACTTGTGAATGTCAAGTGTACTTGTGCCTAAACCAAAATGCTGAGTGTTTAAAATTTGATTCTACTTATCTGGCTAACTTTGACAAATCCATTCATTTATTCTCCTTCAGTACTTATTGTATTAAAGCAGTATGTTATGGTATGTACAGGAAAACAAAACTTGTAAAATAATAAAAACCTGTAAATGACTCCTAGATTCATGAATCCAGATTAAGAAAGCATTTCCTGATATTTGTGTGCAGTCTGCATTAGACGGTCAGTAAACAGATTGTGGGCGGTCCAGACAGAAGGGAGAAAAGCAGGACGGCAGGGCAAGAAAGTGTAAATGAGACGAAAACGGTTGGACAACCTTGACTAAATGAAACCTTCACTTAATGAAAAGTAATAAAATGCTTGGAGCACTTTCAGTGACAGATGGGCAAATAATCCTAAATATATCCATTTATTTAAAGAGAGATATCAACCTGCAGTTAAAAGATGAGCACAGACTCTGAGACTGCTACAGACAGAAGTTTCTGTCTACTGCTGCTTCAAACTTTTTGTTGCTCATACTCATCGCCTTATCTCGCATGTTTGTTGAATTTGGCCATTTAGTCATCTTTAAGGTGTGTGTTTATGCAAAACCCATCTTCTTGACATTCTCTGAACATTACTGTTTTAACAGTAAGTGGTTAATTATGTTGTTTGTGCTTCACCTGCAACCTCGGTGTAAGACTTCACTGTGACATTTTATGTTTCCTCACACAGTGTAATTAAACTGCAGTCAGAATGTGGGTTGAGTGTATGTGACTTCCTACATATGTGTGGGCTGAAGATATTGGTTAGTAACAAATTAGGTTTCATAATAAGTCACTAATAAAACCAATCAGCAGCCACGGTTCATTACAATTAGTTCACCTTCATCATCGCCCACTAGAAAGAAAATTCTCAAATTAAATCTGTTTAACGTCTGAATTGTTAATGAAGTCAAGTGAAGTCACTTTTCTTTGTGTAGCGCTTTTCACAATACACATTGTGTATCAAAGCAGCTTTATAGAAAGTTGTACTATTGTGTTGCAAAGGTTCCAGTTTAGCTGTCTAAATTAACAACATTGAAATACTAAGGAGAGGAATTTAAGATGGGGGGCAGTTGTGCTCAGACTGTGTAGTGTGAACATAATGTCAATTTGTTAATGTCAATAATAGTTAGCCATAAGTCATGTATTAATATATTAACTATGTAGGTCGTTTTTGAAGGCAGTGTTCAGGACAAAAGGATATTGATTAAGCTCCAACATTATTAAATAAGTGACTTAGAATGTCTGAAAGTGCTCACTGCATTGCATGTAGACTGTGTCTTGTAGTTTTGCAGCTAAAAGCTTTAGCAGTGATCGTGTAGGAGTAGGAAGTGTCCAGTGTATGTCCCGGGAATAGCAGTTTGTCCTCTGTGAATTTCATCGAAGTGGATTGAAGTGATGAAGATGGTGATTATCGCTGCTGGGTTGGCACAGGTAGTCAGCATTTGGCACACAGCATCTGAGTGGAACGTCAAGTCAGGCTGAAGATGAATCTGACCAGCTCTAGTGTCTTCAGGATAAATCCAGTGAATGAGACAAGGTAAACAAATGAAACAATATTAGTGTAGATGTCTGGCTAATGAAGCATGAATTGAGGAATGAATAAGGTGTAGGGCTTGGCTGGGATGGGTCTTAAACTGAACGAGTGGGTCTGCATCCTGAACAGTGTAGAAGCAAGAGAGTAAGATTCTACTTTTGTTTGTGGGTTTCAGTATTCTGGGTACCATCAACCAGTTTTGGGACTGTGGTGAATGTGACAGATTATAGCAAAAGTGAAGGTCACTTGAGTACTTAGGAGCTAGACCATTGAAAGCTTTGAATAAATTGGTAATTTCTACTAAAATTAGTTGGATTTTAAATGTAAGTCCTAACAATCAATTGTTGTGCCTATAAAATAAGACATTTTCTTGGTTCTTAGCACTCTACTGTAGGCGCTCTATTTTGTACTAGCTGTGTGTCACAAATTGTGCTTAGATTTGCCAATGTCTGTAATCAAAAGTCATATGCTATCTATATTCATTTTACAGCTGTGTTGACTATGTCAATAATTGTCTCATGGTCCACTTTATTTCTCGCAAGGACCTTTAGGAGAAACATCAGTCTGATACTTGAATGAAACATAACTGAGAACTCAAAACATTTCTTGGTTGACGCATTAAGACACTCTGAGAAATCAACGAACTCGCCACCTTGCTTCAGTCTGTGTGGGAGTTTTATTAGAAGGAATATGTTTCAATTCACTTCTATGTATCAGTAAACATTACATTTAAAGATACAAACGCTCACACACAAACCCAAGACACATTTCAGCAGAGTAAGTAGAAACTCTGCCAACCCTGAGATAAACTGAAATGAAATATGGTCATGACAGAACAGCTACTAGCACAGAGCAGCAGTTCAGCTGTCGTGCATAATTATTGTGAGATTGCATTAAATGCATGTCTGTGCATGTCTAAGTGTTAGAGAGAGTTGGTGATTGTACAAACCGATGGTTCGGATCCTCTCAGCCGTGAAGTTTCTCGTCCACTTGCTTTAACTTTTCCAGTGGTTGTTGAACGTGATATTCTGGGCTGAGATGCACACAGTAATGTCGGATAATGGTACGAACACTCCGTGCACCTGCTGGCTAATGACTCTCCGCTATGTGCTAGCCAACACGGAGATGATTACAGATTTAATCTCATCGAGCCAGTGTGTATGTGTTAGGCCATCCAGGCTTTCTGCTAAATTACCTTAGTTATCTGAACTGGTGGTTCTCCTAGATAATGACAAGATTTTTTGTCGCTCTCTCTGTACATTATTTTGACTGACTGCTTTGCCTGATAAAGAACTTGTTTCCTACTCAGTTAACTGTTTGCATTCTTAGTAAATATACAAGAGCATGTTTGCTGAAGAGTTGTGTCATTATTGCACATAGCATTTCAATATCAAAACCTGCATACTCACTGCCACCTGTGATATTGTTTAACAAGGCGCTTGTATAGTGTGGCTGCGTGTATTTAAATCAATCAATGTCATTCTGTTAGGCACAAACATGACTACTTCATATGTAAATTAATCCTTTTGCAGATTATTGATTTTATAGATTAATGTTGCATACCGCATATCCTGGTGCACAGTATAGTTTAGCAGTCTTTGCATTTTTAATTGCTAATTTAGGATCTAGGAAAAGTTCCTATAAAGTATGAGCACTCAGAACTTGCCTGTACGATGGGGGATCACAGGGTACAAATTGCCTTGTAAGACATACAGCAAAATGTTTGTAAGATTTACATGATTCTTTGTATTCCAAAAACCACACAGACAGTCCATACAAATAAACAATGCTATTAGCAGACGCAATTAATTTATAGCGCTTTCTCCCCACAGATGCATGTCTGGCACGCATGCAAAGACAGATATGCTGCCATATCCCACGCATACACGCTCCAGTTGTTTCTGTGTGTTGTATGTAATACTGGCTGGTTTCAGCCCTGAATACAGCGAGCAATGAAAATATATTCTTGACCTTAATTAACAATATGCAGAGAGACTTATCTATAGTGAGAATGAGCTGAAACCATGGAAACGGAAGAGGAGCAGGGCTCCGAGGAACTGAGAAGACTGGAACATTAAAGCTGTTGAGTATCTCATATCATACGTCTGTTAGCGGCACGGTCAAAGTTCATCTCCGCAACAAAGACAGCTGAATCGCACCGGTGTCTTCGACTGGCCGTCTTGACAGGGATGGACAGCATTTGGAAATTAGCGTGTTTCTCAGGAATCTCAGGAGAGTTCAGGCCAGCCTGGATGCCTGTGAGAAAGTTCAGACTAGCGAGGGTAGACCAGCGGAGAGGGAGGGAAAATAAGAATCTCAGGACTGGATTTAGGCAGAATTTTATTCTGCGTTTCCAAGAAAGTTCTGTAGAGGCTTTCTTTATGGGATTAAGAGTTCACCTTTTTCTGGGATGAGTTCAGGGATGTGTCAACAAATACACACACACAAACATGCACACATTTCACTGGGGCAAGAGATATATGCAGGAATGAGAACATTGTGATTAAAGAAGTGAAAAATATGGAGCCACGAAAAATAATAAACAAGTGAAAAATTCTTTCAGTGGTTTCACATATCATTTCCCTCCTGGACTGTAAAGAAATATACAGTCAAAGGTATTTTTAACTTAATGTCTATATACTGCATCATTTATGTGCTGTTAATTACAACAAACAATAATGGAATTGTGCCTTAATATGCAAACAAATAGCAAATGGGGCTAGTTGTCACACATATAAGTTTATGTCTAGTCTTAAATTAGATTAACTTTTACCAAATAATAATAATATACTTATAACCAAGTTTTGTAATTATTATTTTTATGCAAATAATAACTAAGGTTTGCTAAATCTGTTGGGTAAAGAGGTGAATATTTTTGCGCTTCCTTTGTTGTTTCATTTTAATTGTTTCATTTTCCATGAGTTTGTTTCATGAGTTATATTAACATTTAAATTTATATTAAATATTAAATATTTAAATTTAATGACAGGTTCCATGCAAAATTTAATAGCAGGTTTAATGGCAGGTTACATTACAATGACAGTTTACCCCATATAGTGTGACAACATGCCTTTACTATTGGGGTACATTGTCACAATAGGTCATTGTATGTATAATGAGCTGTATCTTTTTTTGGCCAATAGCAGTGGGAATACTCAATGACTTTTTTGCAAGATGGCTTGTGTGGGGGAGAAAACAATCCCATCAGACTTAATTAACTGAATTAGGAAGTTATTTTACCTGTGATTAAATCTCTAAAGGACTGCTGCAGACATACTAAATCTATTGCAAATTTCTCTTTATTTTCCACTCACAGGAATAAATAGATAAATAGCAGTATTAACCAATGCTAAACCATAGAGACACGTCACTGACTGTTATTTGTGTCACATGACTTAAATAACCAATCAATCAATAGAAAGCAGATGCTGTATAACCTACCGTAATGTATATACAGCATAGTCCAAAGCAAAAACAGTAGGCAGGCAGCAAACAATCAAAAACGATAAACAAGCCAATCGGCAACGGTAATCAGGAAACCGCTCTGAAATGTTTGACATGGCAAAACAATACATTACCCTGAACATGTGTAGGTCCGGGATTTAAATAGCCAGGCTAATTGAACACAGGTGCCAAACAGGAAGTAATCAGACTAAGGTACAAGGGAACATGGGAGTTGTAGTTTGAATTGGGATTAGTACTCTGGCGAAGGCTCCCTCTGGTGATGCGGAGGAGGCGGAGCGATGGCCTCCTCCGTAACAGACGCATTCCATGGTCACGGCCCCATTGGTTCAGCGGCCTGTGTCTGCTGCTCAGTTCTTTCAAAATAAATATATATTTCCATAAATAACTATAAAATTACATTAGTGGACTTAAGTGGATTTGTAAATTAAAAACAAAAAACAGGCGGGTAATTATACTGTAACATATGTTAAAAGGATGTATAAAAGCTAATGGTATTCAGAAAGATTACTGCAGAAACCTGCTCAATGCAAATCCATAATGTATGTTTATATTCACAATAAATTGTTAATGTAAAGTCTTTAGGTTGTATGCGTGGGCCAAAATCTTCAAAATATCCAAAACAATGATTAAGGTAAAAAGCATGAGAATAGGTATAGCTCGCATGGAAGTTTATATTATTATTTATATCATAAATAAATTAAGTTTAAATAGTGACCGGTATGTAAAGAGCTATTGATCATATGAAATTTGCTTAAGCTCAGAGTAATGGGTTACAGTAAGCAACAAGGTGGGTTATTTTTCTCCCAGATATTAATAAAACAGTTAGTCGCTAACTTTGTTTGTTTCCTCTTAGCCTCCTCTAATGGTTTTGACATATTCGTACATATTCTATACATTGGTTATTTAAAAATAAGGCCTTGTCAATACATAGGCACTCGAACAGTCACGTTATTTACAGTGTAGAAATGTATTTTCAGGGCAATATCATTCATGTTTGAAAATTGTACTATGGTACTATTAGCATAGAAAAATGAGCAATTTGATTGGAGCTTGCAGATTTCAGAAGTTATTTCCAGTTTCATGCCCAACATCAGTCGGTCAGTGAATTGTGGGTGGTCAGTCGGCGTGCTGCCTGGGGCAGAGAGCAGAGCATTATATAAATTACCTAGGCACTATACCACAAGATTGTAACCTATTATGACTAAATACTGCGGTAGACATACTTTTGGGGAACACAATGTGTTCTTCTCTACCTTTTTTTCCCCCAAACCTGCCATTAGCCCTGCAGCAACAACGTCTTCTTTTGAATCCTCGCATCTGAGTGTGTTTGAGATGGTCTCTTGTGTTATTTAATGTAATTTCATCTCCTCAGAGCAGATGTGCGCAAACAAAACTTTTTGTTTGAGGAGCGGGGAATGAGAAGGCTTGGAGAACTGCTGCAGAGAACACAAGCCCCCTCCAGCCCCGACCCCTTAAGATAGGGTGGAGGCAACAAAAAGATGTGCCAGGCTGCAGAGCTCCTATAATCTGCATGGATGGCTTTGCTGCATTTCAACAAACTCTTGGCCAAGTCACACACTGATGCTGAAGTCTGAACGCCTAAGAAGGCCCTCTGTAGAGCCCTTGTGCTTTCTCTTCCCTGTGTTTGGTATATCAGTTCTTTCTCTCAAGCAGAACTGATGAAAGTTAATAATCTAAGAAAGGTCAGTTTATTTTACTTGAACATGCTGCAGCATAACAAAGCCATCATATTTATACAGTACAGAATTAGACCCTTATCCTACAATGGTCTACATGCAGCAGTGTCACTTTTAACAGGCATTTTCATATATAGCATTTCCATATATATATATATATATATATATAATGGTTATAGACTTGCATGTGAATAATAATAACTGCGGGCAAGGATGATAAAAGAGACTATTTTTGCAAAGCTATGGGGGTTATTTTTTGTACGATGCCATTTGCATTTTTTGGGAAATAATTTACTTTTGTCACATAGAGGTCTTGTTTCTTTTTATAACCTTTCTCCCTTCCCTCTCTTGTTTTTTGTAAGTTGAAAGGGTTTGAAAATGTACTCTCATTGACACTGATTAGTTAAATGCACTAATTCTCCATGCAGAATAAAGTCATCAAGCCATTAATGAAGGGAAAATTAAAAGCTTTACTTGGCCACTAGTTTTTCGTTCCCCATTGCTCAGGGCAAAATGGTTCCTATGGAGTGCTTTAGAGTGTAGCTTGAAAGCGCGCTCATGACTGCGATGCCAGTGAAGAACAGATGGAACGAGATCTCCTAAAGAGAAAAATCCCCTAAAGCATCTGTTAACTGCCTTTGATCAGAGCGTTTCTGATGCTCAACTGGAAGCGAATGGTGCTTGCAACACCAAGATTGTGGGTTTGAATCCCAGGAAACACACATACTGGTAAAATATACAGCATATTGTTAATGCACTGTAAGTCACTTTGGATATAAGTGTCTGCTCAATGCATAAATGCTAAAAAAAAACTGCTAATCAGCCAAAATTGTATTGGCTAGGAGATAAGATCTCCATAGATTGGCTGACTGGCAACAGATTGCTTATGGCTCTATTTTATGATTCTAACTGATGATCAGCTGTTGGTTTTGCACCTTTCTGAGGTGAGAAACTTCTAGAGGTGCTGCCACAGTATATAACAGGATTGATTTGGAATTAGGCATTCTTATGGGAATGCCCTAATAGGTGTAAAATCTTCTTGGGGAATGTATCCGTTCCTGTGTTAAGAAGGTATGTATCATCGGATTTGCGCAGACTTCATCAGGACTGCTTTGATATGCCATATCTGCAGGTATAATCCCATCTTTCAGGAAGAGATTTTTTACAAAGAACACAAGTTTGCTTTTGTGCAGAGTTCTGGAGTGTTAACCTGGCACAGCAGGGTGAGTAGCACCACAAATAATGTTTCCTTCCTGGTGCAGACCTCAATACTCATTTCTCTCTAAAAACAGCGAATGCTGTTGAAAACACAATGATTACTTAGCTTGCTGTTACCAGCAGGAGTTTGTGTGAAATATATAGATGTGAATGCATTGAAAAGCCCACTGTAGCAGGTGCATTTTCTATAGTGCTGAAAGACAGCAGACACACTGTATCCTGCACACTAGGAAGAATGAAATGTCAGCCTCAATATATGTCAATGTGTGGGCCAGGCCTCAATGAGAAATAAGAACCACTGCATCAAACATGCACAGAATGAAAAAGAAGCACCATTTAAAAAACACCATTTAACTAATTTTCTTTTTTACAATTTTACATATAAATCTCAGCTTGGTCAGCTAGTAATACCTGTAGAAATAATTTAGAAAAATAATTAAAACTTTAAAAATAATAAAATATAAAATAATTTTTAAAAAGTGTGACATACACAAACAACTAATTTAAAGACGTAAATTTAACAGACATAAACTTAACATCAACAGATTATAGATAGACATAAACTTAACATCTAAAGACTAAACACAGACATAAACTTGACATCAAAAGATTAAACACACACATGACATCAACAGACCAAACACTGACATAAACTACAAACCTGTCATCCAAAGATTAATCACAGACAAACTCAGCATTTAAAAACACTAAACACAGACGTAAATTGAACATAAAAGGACTAAACACAGATATAAACCCAGTATGAAAAGACATCAAAATACTAAACACAGACTCAACATATATAATTTTGACATCGGGTGATATCCCAAGTGCAAGCTGACTGCATGATGTCTCTACGTGTATTTGTCTAAACACCAATAGCCACTTACCTGTTAGGTGGAAGTAATTCGGCTCTGTTAATTTTCTGATGAAGGTTCAGATTCACGGCTTGTTACGGACTCCAACTTTCTCTGCCACTAATCTCTAGCCTGGCCTGGACTCTTGGGGTTTGTCTTTCATGACTTGAATTTATTTTTTTACCTATAAATAATTCAGTGTTTTGCATCGACTAAGTGCCATATGCTTAATACGCAGGACCTGAGACAACGGTGCTTCCTGCATGTTAATACTGGATCGACTCTTATTAGGGGTCCACTCTGAAACAGGCTGCACTAAAATTCAGTATCTAGAGTGCACAGTACTCCAAAAAGAAAGCAGAAAATCTGATATTAAATTCTGTAAAAATAAAATGTTTATAATATTATTAATAATATTATTAATTGGGCTACTGTGACTGTGTAAATTGTCTATTTTTTTCATGATTATTTTTTCAGTATTAAATCTAAATATACCATAGATTTAAAACATACTGTAATTCTAAATTATGACTGCACAATTTGGACTAAAAAAATGCAATTATTTTGACCATATTATGATTATGATATGAAATGAAATGCTAAAAGAACAAAATGATCTTTGCCAGTTGAATGAGTTTATCTTTAAGAGTGTTCACACTCAAGTCCAGTTCAGAAGAGCCACCAACCACTTTTCACAGTCAACAACAGCATTCTGTATTGTCTCTGGATCTTTTATTAGAACTGTCAATCTAACCAATAAATGTGATTTATTTCTGCAATGTGATTTATTATTATAAATGTAATTTTATGCTGTTTTGCAAGATGGTCAAACCCTTCAGCCTTTATTTTGGTGGGAAATCGGTTTCTTAATGTGGTTAACAATACTTTTTTAATACACTCCATAATCAAAAGCTGGTGAAATACTGCAATCTTTTACTCATTTACTCATCATACTCGCAAAGTGCAGGCTGTTTGAATCCCTGCCCAGCAAACACAAGCCTTCTCTGTTTGCACCTGTTTCCTGCCCTCCGTCCCTTTTAACATACAACACACAGTCCCTCCGGTACCTGTGGTCTTGGCCGTATGAACATGTTAGAGGTGGCAGCTTGTTGGACAGTGTTGGAAAGAGCTTCCAGGCTCCCGGCAGGAGGCTCCTTCACTGTCAGCTTTCTGCAGCGAGCAGCGTTGTGGTTCGTCACGTCTCCTGCGTGGGTCTGATCCTTCAGCCATCTGTCCTTAGTCATCCCCTGCCTGGCCTCGTCCACTTCTCTCTGTGACACACGCAGTAATTACAAACACCAGGCCGACAGAGGCCAGCGTGGGGCACGGCATGGTGGCCATCTCTGTTACAGTGTCACTCGGGTTACCTACCAAGATTTAGTTACATGCATGGAGGCAATTTTGTGTTAAATAAAACCCCTAAAGCTCAAAAGGCCCAGGATGATGATTAGATTGGAAGTTATTTCCTAATAGACAGTGTGTCAGTGATTTTCAGCTGATTTGGCCTTTACATTTACAGTATGTATTACAGTACATTAAGCATCAATGCAATACTGAAACAAAACAACATGTAAAACAAATAATAAAAGTAAATAACTATATGATTTTTTAATGAACAGTTCCAGACTTCCTTGTTGACATCTTACTCAGATACCTTCTACAAGGTATATGCTAAACAAGTTCAATTGAACGCACATTTTTGATGTCAGTATCAAATGACATTGTAATAAAAGTTGACAAACTTTTGAAGCTTTCCCCAGTGGAGAAGCACTGCATTACAGTGTGTGTGTGTGTGTGTGTGTGTGTGTGAACACAGGTTGCTTTTAGTGTACACTAAAAGTCTTCACACTTCTTATGGATAGGTATGTGTTATTTCTATACTGGAGAATCGATTCAGCTGCTTTCATACAGTCCTCCAGCTCAACGGGTAAAAAAAACAAAAAAACAAAACAAAATGGTGCTAAAACACCAAGGTCATTGGTTTAGTTCCTGGACAACACATGTACTGGTTTAAATGCACACCATAAATGCAGTGTAGGTCGCTTTGGACACAAGTGTCTGTAAAAAAATAAAAAAATAATGTGAATTTGGGTCACTCAATGTATTTTATTGGAAGAAGAATAATCTACTAAACCTTCATAGTGTGACAGTATACTTACTGGTCTAGCAGGGTTGACTGGATTCTAAGGGTTGCTCTATAACCTGGTGTTTTGGCTTACTGCAGTTAGACTTATGTGTTCCAATATGAACACTTGCATGGAGTCCTTCCCTTAGCCTAAAGCAAAATGCCGCATTCAGCTGTGAATTCACACTCTTTTCTGATAAACACAATAAGTTAAGGACAATGACGCATAGTACTGAGCAAATCTAATATGTTTACCATAACAGTTTTAAAGAAGCCACGTAATGAAAAACAACATTTGAAATAAAAATATTATTATAGCCATGAAATGCACACCCTGTCATCGAGCTGTGCGTTTACTTCATGAACCACACCTACTTACTGTGTAGTTATTATGTGGAGCTGCTTGTAAATAGCTGCTCATATATTGTTGCTCACTATTGGTAACACAAATCTACGAATTTCCAAACACTATTCAGGGAAATGCTAACATTATCACATTCCACAGCCTGCTAATCTGATTCATCTCACCTCAGTGCTCAGACAAAGCTCTGAGATTCACAGTCGTTAATCATTAATCAGCACCTTATGGTGGAAGATGAAGAACTGTTTTGTGTTTTTAGCCGTGGCCCATTATTGCCCTCGTATCCCACAGATGACCCCGTCATGTGCGATTGGACACAGCGAAAGCATTCCCACACAAAACCCTTTAACTGAGAATTTCCCCCAAACCCGTTAGCCATCACATTTAGGAGCCAAAAGTCTCATTAACATATTAAATGAACTGTGACATATTTTGTAGGGGATGACTTGCTGTCGATAATTAAGCCCCTGAGATAGATGCACAGTAGCAGAGGTGAGACACCCTTCAGGATTGACAAAAGGGAAGGTGCGTCAACTAATGAGAGAGTGCTTGTCTATGTCTGAAACAGATGGAACTGTTACGTGCGAACATTAATATATTACAGATAATTACAGAGAGAAAAATAGTGTGAGAGAAAAAACTGTAGGAAAACAAGGAAATTTGATTGACAATCCAACAAAACTGGAGCTAGGGGAGTGAAAGACCCACTGTCTTACGTTTTGTTTTGTGTAGTGTGGAATCAAACAATTAAGGCTATTTCTGTTAATCAGGAAAAAATTGTAAACAGCGTTTTTTCATATATCTCTATTTGCTATTTTCTACTTTTTCAAATTTGAAGTTTAATCACATATGAGAACATTCCTACAGTCTCAATGTTGATGGATGGAGCGCAGAAAAAAGTTATCTTTTAAATGAATAAGGGATTAATGTGGACATTATATGAAAGTTTACTTAGCTTTGAATTGACAATATTAATGCTAAAACCTTACTAGGTGAAGCCACTTGAGAAAGTGGAGCAGAAAAATAACTGTTGGATAAAAAGGTAATATGCTACCTATCTTATAAAACATTGGAAGTTTCTGTACCATAGAAGATGCAGCTATTCAAGGTTTTATTACATTATGCCCACATATATCCTTGAAATAAGCTGTGCAATTAAATTCAGTTATACAGAGCATCTCATAATATAACTATTTCTACCAGTCAATTGTTTTCAGAGCGGAAACCATTCCAGTAAAATCAATAACTTGTAGTGGTCAACACCAATGTATTATTGATTAAGTCTCTATATAAATTCTGTACATTTCTGTTCTCTGTCTTTTGTCATTGGAGATCAGAATGTCCTCCCCTGTCCTCCTCCTCCTTTACATTTCCACATACATTTCAATTGGCAGCAATCTCCAACAACAGAAAACACAAGAATTTCTCTGTCATTAAGACAATGGAAAATAGCGTATTTACCATTAGTATTTCTATAAAGCAATATTAAATATTAATTAAATATAATTCCATCATCTTCTTAGTTTCATAAAGGGACTGAAGGGGCTTTTTAAAGGTCGGATTTAAGCAATGTGTAAAAATTTATGGTATTTATGGTATTTTATAAAGTGCTTTAAAAGAGTTGGTAGCTTTTCTGGCATTTGCAAACATATTAGCCTTAATGCTTTCAGTTAGAGAATAAATAGCAGTAATTGCATCAGAGTATAGAAATGCTGTGTTAACTGTAGAAATACAGAAAAACACAACTGTTTTCAATTTACGTAACAATAAAACTTAAGTAATTCGAATTTCCCGAATTCATGTGCATAAAACAAGATGTAATTGGAGATTGTAATTAGATATTTAAATGACTTACCAATATTGATTATTTAATTTGACATTAGCCATGAAGTTCACAAACATCTCGCCATGCATGGGGCCAAATGCTAAGTGGGTAACATAGCAGGGTAATTGATTTATCATACGGAAGCATTTCACTACAACAAATGATTTGGCTTGTATGCAAACAAACAGGCTTGTGAGAGCAACCATGTTGTTGTGTACGCCTTTAAAATATTGACACTGTCATCAGCTATTCTGCATACCATACCGAGCGCTGATGAAAATGGAAGGTTTGTTTGGCATTTTGATTAAACCTTCCTATTTATCCCACTTTCAATTAGCAAGTCTGCGTGTGACATGCTGTTTTGAAAGAGAAGTGTATCTAGATTATAATATCTTCCTGTAAGATGCAATCATAATGTGTATTCAACACTCTGCTGAACAATGCCGCACATGTTCATATTAATGATTCACACAAGTCCTCCAGACTTTCACGATTTAGGCTACTCTCCACCAAACATATTTTACCCTTTGTCTGTAGGTTTAATAAGCACCAGGGATGTAATTCAGCTCCTAGATGTTTTACTTTTTTTCCTTTGACTAGATTTACTTGAAAAAAAAAAATCAATTTGGTCTTTACAGTGGTTTGTGCCTAGTGGGAATTCTATCCTGTGACCTTGCTGCTGGATAGCTGATTTACTCGGCATCGATCCGTGCTTATTTCCCACTGCATGCTTTGTTGAGCTCATCTCATATACCTAATAGGCTGTTCTTAACAATCTAATATTCAGCATGTGTACATAGGACATTATACAGAGTGACTGGATAGACAGGTGTGTTTATAATCAATGTATCCTGCACTCCTGCACATTATGGACACTTAATGATAGCACTTTATGGAAACATTTCCTACATGGCGTCCCTGTGCTTAGACGAAAATGAGTTTACACAGATGTCTGTTTTTACGATGTGTTTGACCTCAGTGCTCCACCACAGTTTATCGTAACCTTGTCAGTTTCACTGTCAACTGGCACATATTCATAAAAAACACGAATATGAAGGGAAGAGGAAGGTCAGAAATGCTGTTAAACCGACCAGTCCAGTGGTTTATATATTTACGCTTTTGTAATTTAAGATGTGTAAGCACTGCCACATAACACAATATTTGTGATTTGCTTTATTCTGTACTGTGCTTCTACATGTTTTTCCAAGTTAAGTCAAAAGTTAAAATGTTTGAGTGTATAATGATATTAAGCAATAGAGATTGTTTTAGAGTGAAACTGTATGTAGACCAAAGCCCTCAGAACTCAACGTGTTCAACAGGCAGAATGCTTTTAAGAAGTGTGACTTATTTTAAAATGCAATTTACAGGCATATTTAACCTTTGTTGTAATTAATTGTCTTTGGGTTTAATGTTAGCATGTATGAGATATCATGTCGTGTCATTGTCCCTCATTTGTGAAACTCACAATCTTATTGTCTCGACAGACACAGTAATTTCGTGAGAGGAATTTAATGTCGGGCTGGGCTTCAGGTGAGCTCTCTCTGTGTAATTATATGAAAAATGCTTACAAGTGTAATTAGTTCCATTTGCGTTTTGAGTTAATGCTTCTAAATGGGGTTATTTACGGGCTTTCATATATAACCTTTATAATATATCATGCAAATGAGGCAGATTCTGAAGTTGATATGCTCAAACAAAAATATTAAATAAATAAAAAGTTCCTCTCGACATGCCCGTGTCAAAACCCATTCATTAGAATAAAATATGGCTGCCTGTTCGCAACTTTAATATGCACAGTTTTATTTGAACGGATCCTGAGGCGTCTAACTTAAATAAGCATCTCATTAAAAGTGCACTCAAATGCTGTATCATTGGTGGTGGGATTCTCACACAATGATCATGCCTGCTGGTAAAAGTTTTGATTTAAGAGTTATAATTAGCATTCATTGCAGACAACCATGAGCTCCACTGAAACTAAATTCCTGCTTTCAATCCGACACACATACCGTAACCCACAACGGAGCGCCATAACCAAATGCGTA
>JAZGTI010000414.1:0-66236 GCA_036877585.1 Botia kubotai | reverse complement strand
TGTTGGAACACTGAGCTAAGCCTGCACTAAAAATAGAGTGACCGCTTTCTGCTGGGTTTTGAACGGTTTAGGAATATTCATGTGAATTGCCTGAGTAAATTAGCACAGTATATGGTAATATATGGTTCCGTTTTGATTTTCAAAAATATGTTATTAGAGTTCCCATGTAATAAATTAAATGTAACAAAAAATGTGTGATTTGCGGTCTACATCTTTCATCTGTTTTAAATGAAATAGTGATATATCGTGTAAATCGTTGAAGAAAGACATTGAGGACGTTACAAATGACAAATATGTGTGCTCATGTTTAATGTTGGACTTTTATGTTAGATTAAATGTTGTTCTACTGTTGTTTGATCTCTATTTTTAGCTAAGCTTTCATGACCTGAAAATCTTAACACAGGGGAGGGGAACATCAATATTTGTCAATGCCTTTTTCATGTTTTTAACCACACCTTTCTCCTCACCAGTGTTGAACTGCACACTCCTCTGACAACACACTCAAACATCCTGCAGAACAGTAGGGCAAGAACAGAAAACGTGTGCGTAACTAAACAGTGTGTGTAACAACTTACGTGGATTGTTTACTCTAGTTTCATTACCACCTTACTATCATCAGCAAACTGAACATAGCTCTCATTATGACACTGAGATGTGATATACTAATATTATACTTATTTGTAAATAAAAACACAGACCCCAACAGACTATTTACTGACACTCCAGTGGGTTTAGTCATTGGTTACAATGACTTAAATCCCAGGAAACACTAACATCTAAAAACAGGAGTGATAAACTAATATAAATCAAAACTGCAGGTAAAGCAGAGCGGACACGCTTAGCCTCATTTTGCTTGGGAAACTTCACTTGTAAGAGGTACAGTGTGCGGCAGAGCTGTTGTTTAATGAGGGTCTGTAGAGTATCAGCTCACACTGAAGAGCTCAAAGCCTGTAAACATGAGCTTCAGGGTCCTGTTATCTCCTCACTCTTTCTTTTTCCCTAACAGCCCTTCATACCTTGATACAACCACTCTCACTGAACCATTTGGCCAGAGCCACACACACATATGCACATTCTGACAGTGATGCGCACACACACACAATCCAGCAGACGTTACAGAATGGGAGGATGTACTTGCTGCTGATAAGAAAGAAGAAGGATATGCCTTCATGACTCAAAGAAAGAGGCAGAACAGGAGTGAGATGAAACACAGATGTGTAGAATCGTTGAAATATTGGGACTGTAACAGTCTGAACTCTGTTGTAATGAGGGCTTGAACCCGACAGCTGGCATCTGCCGAACTCACAGTAGTCAGAGGATCATTCATTCTCCTCGATTACAGCATTCCATTAGACTGACTCGTGTTTGTAAATTGAACCGCTATCAATTTGAATAATTTCCATGCTGCAATATTTCACTGTATAATTTGCAGCAGTCAAATTAAATACAAGTGGGGTAACGGTGCAGCCCGCCTACCGCCCATTGTGTATCTTTATAATACTTCACTGTAATATGTGTAATGAGCCATCGTGTGGAAAACCTGGTGCCAATAAAAGCACCTCCTCTTCTGTAAGTTTATAACAAAGATACGTCATGCACAGTCTGTTGCTGAAATACATGTAACAAATAATACTTGTGCTATTACCTTGTTGCGCAGCTCAAGACCACAAGCAGAAAAAAACATTTCTTTCAGTCTTGGATGACGTCTTCTCAAACACCTTCAGCGCACTGAATTTAAAACTCTTAGAAATATCCTGGTATTATAATCATTTTACAGCCAAGAATGCCTGTAATTGTGCTATAGAGATTGTGCTATAAACATAAATGATGGTACATCAGTATTCTTAGTTTGTAAACAAATGAACAATATCAAGGTTATTTATGCTTTTATTGAACCGTGTTCATTTTCTTAGTGCACATCTAATTAAACATGCTGTGTTTTCGAAAAGAGTAGAATAGGAACTGATTATTAGTCTTATTTTTTATAGTAATTGTTATACAATAAACCAATTTTGACTGAAAGTGTGAGTAAAAGCGCATGTGCTTAAGTGTTTGGATCAGACAGTAAAATAAAAATTGTACAATAGTCTTTGGTTTAACCTGAGATCTATAAGATCGAAGATCTATAATAAAAAAACAGCATTTAATGGGAAGCCAGATAGCTAGTCTATACAATTTTAATGAGCTTATCTGTGATCTAAATATTCATTTTCGCTGAACAGCAGATTTTGGTTGCAACAGATTCTACACACACACACACACACGCTGAATGGTGAATGGGTGTCTTTAGGGAAATCTCCCTTGCAGTGCAGATCCATATCAGATCACTATCAGCAACAAAGAACCCCCTGTCCCTTTCTCCTTCTCCCTCACTCACTCTGTCCTAAGGTGATGCAGATACGAGCATGGAGAGTATGACCCTTTGTCAGCATCAACCCCACGTGTTTTGTTTTCAAAGCTAAAGGTTTCCCTCTGTTGCAGCTCTGCTTTCAGCTATACTCAACAACAGCAACGTCAGCATCAGTGAGAACCAGAGAGCACAAGAGAAAGTAAATGAAATTCCTTTATCACATACAGAATCAAAATGACAGTGACACACCATGAAAACTGCAGCATGTAGGGGTTCAAAACTGATAATAGAAGTTTGCCCCTCTAATAGAGTGTTTACGCCGATCAGATAAAGGATGAATACAAAGCAACGGGCTGATGTGATCGCCACTGCATCACAAGATAGAGACAGTGAAAGAGAGATAAAGAAAGATTAAATCCTTTAGCTGTTATCCTTACCTGTGTGATCTAGGCTGCAGGACGCTGTTGTAAAGTTCTCTCAGAGGACTGAATGAAGGACTGTTTTTACTCGTTTTCTTTCTCTGCCTTTATTCTCTCTCTCTTTCTGCTTTCTCTGTGTGTCGGCTCTCAACCTGCTGCTGATGTCTGGTGCAGCACACACCCACACATTCATGCCTGCACACACATACACACACGCACGCACGCACTCTCTCTTTTTCTCCAATACAGTCATTGGAGGATATAAGAGCAATCGGGGTGCTGCAAGCTGATTGGGGGGCTCTGGAGCAGACGAACAAACAGACAAGCTGGAACGACTATTAATAAGGAGAGTCCAGGGGGTGTTGTCTGTGTATATATGTGTGAACATCTGTTTAACAGCAAGCCAGCCTGTATGTGATGATGTCTTTTATCTTATTTTTGGATGTGAATATATTTGCTTGCACTTAAACAATACGAAAATGCCTGGATTCATTGATCCTACATATCACAGTCATTTATAACCGAGAGTGTTTCTCACAGGACAGGTGCAATGGCAGATTGTAATATACACAGACTAGTTTTATTACAACAATCATGGTAATTTCACACCTCTGCTCATAATAATAGTCATTTCTCTGAATCCCTGAGGAGAGACATTTTACACAGAGAAAGACAGACTGATTTGTTAGCTATTCCACTATTCCAATATTTGCAGTATTACATTTCAGTTTCAAGACTGTATTTGACTGTATTTGAAAATTACACAATTGACCAATTTGTTCTTGCTCTCAATTTCTCTCTCTCTCTCTGTCTCTCTCTTTCTCTCTGCAGGCACCATATGTACTGGTTCCATTTTCCTGTTCCCAGCAGTTCCCCCATCCTGCTTATTCTGGCACTGAG
This sequence comes from Botia kubotai, assembly GCA_036877585.1. Classification (NCBI taxonomy): domain Eukaryota; kingdom Metazoa; phylum Chordata; class Actinopteri; order Cypriniformes; family Botiidae; genus Botia; species Botia kubotai. The sequence continues at coordinate 62,567 of JAZGTI010000414.1, read as the reverse complement.
CAGATTAATCTGTTTCCACAACATTCATTCGATCCCTCTCATTGTTAGATTGTTGAATGCTTGTATTTAGTCTCTGGAAGATTAGCATTTGGGATAATAATACCTATATTTGGGTAATATTTTGTAGGGTCTTCTTGAGTAATTGATTTTTGAAAGTGTTCATTCACATGTGAAATTGAATTCTCCCCTGTTATAGTGCAAAAGGCCGGTAAAGTCAGGAGGATTTCTTTGACTTTCACACGGGTCATGTGGTTAGATGGGCTTTCAGTCTCTCTCCCCCTGTGACTCAGTGCTGCTTGAAATGAGCAACTGAGGAAAACAGGTCATTCGCACCCGTCCTCAAGTTGACTCTCCTATGAAGACTGAGCTCATCATGATTGAAATGCTATTACGGTGAAAGACTCTTTTCTAAACTTCAGCGCCAGCCAATTTAAAGCTCCTGAACCATCATGGCTGACTGGTCTGAGCTTTAATTTGTTTAAAGCTGTTTAAATGGAACAGGTGTTGATACAGTGATATCAGTCTAGCCATGGAACTCACAGGCCTCCTCTACACCTGACATTAGCCTATGTTTTTGGTTCATAATCGGATAATACTTGATCATATTAGAAGCAGGTGTAAAACCATCCAAGACACATTGAATTAGTATTGTGATTGGACGACTCAAACTACGGGAGTCTTAGTCAGAAACACTTGACCACATCACATTTATACTGTAAATGCTAATCGGTCTTGATGCTCTGTGATAAAACTGTGAAGGGCCACCCACTCCCTGTGTTATAGCAAGGGCATTCTTAAAACATCCAATTTATGTGCAATCAATGTGTACATTTGAGATACTGTCTACATTTTTGTTTTCTTTTGTATTTTTTGCATTTCCTTCATTCAACCAACAGTCACACACAGACGTACATACATATATGTACTCATAAAATCAGTCCAGGAGATATGAGATATGTAAACAGGCTTTGTACAGCATTTTTAATCCATCTAGGTGTAAACAAAGCCACATAAAATATAAAAAAATAAAAAAATTACACTTGTAAAGAGAGAAGGGACATGCAATGAAAATCAAACAATACTGAAACACATAAAAATACTGCTACACCTCAAGCTTATTTTAATGTGGTAGCTCTTTAATACCCATTTAGACTTCTTAAGCGTCTGATGTCTTTGATGCTCTGCTTTGAGGGTGTTAGTAAATGGAAGAGCAGTTATTTTTAGATTAGACATTCTCTACACACAAACTCTACCCGCACATTTAAGCCATATTATTTCAGCAACAAAACCTTTTGTTTATCACAGTAGTTTAGTGGATGTCTGCTTCCAGATTACAAAAGTAGCCTAACTTTATCACAGTGCTTACATTAGCTATCCATAAATAAACCAGGTAAATAAAAAGATATTAACACTGATAAAGTACTTATAATTATTTCCTACTTCTTACAGAATAGAGCTGGGTTACAATATATATATATATATATATATATATATACACACACACACAAAATATATACATATATTGCTGTGAGGAGCAACAGTATGTGTCACTTTTTGTGCATGAGGTGACTGACAAATGCACGGTGTAATAAAAACAACATAGCATACACAAACTGTTACTTAACTTATTAACTTTGCTAGCAGCACTACATGAGCATGACAGCCAAGAGAAGTTAACTGAGCAACATGAAATCAGTAATACATCCCTTCAATTTCACGGTCAAACCATGACAAGCTGCTCTGCAATGAGAGGTGCCAAACCTCATGCCTCATGGCAGCAATCCGTGACAAGAAATGAGCTGTGCAGTGTGTGTGTGTATGAAGGAGAGAGAAAGTGACAAAGAAGGAATTTTCCTTGACACATCTTTCCAGTTATAGGGATTAGATGGAACAAATTTCCTGAGCTTTGGTTCCCCTCCATCTTCTAATTTTCTTCCGAATAACTCTTTAAGAGAGTGAGAGGAAAGAGATAGAAGGAGAAACAGAGATAGCCAATAAGAAAGAGACAGAGAGAATTTATATGTCTTTAAGCTTAATCTACAACCTACCAGATCTCCTACCTCTCTTAACTTCTCAAGTTCTCTCTCTTTTTCTCCCTCTTTTCATCTTTCTCACCACTTCGGTTTGTCAGCAGTCAGCTGACAAACAGTGACTGCAGCCTTATTGAGTGTTTGTCTCTCATCTGCTGGTGTCTGTGAAACTGTGCGGCATTTTCTCTGTCTGTCTTGTTTGTTTTTCTGTCTAAAATGTTTTGGTTCTTGCTTTATTTTTATTCATGTATGCCTATTTATAATCTTTCTGAAGCTGAAAAACTGAAGGAATTGTGAACAAACTGTGCAGGCGGTGTAAGAAAGAGAGAGAGAGAGAGAGAGAGAGAGAGAGAGACAGAGACGAGACAGAGACAGAGAGAGAAAGAGATAGTTGGCTAGAAAAGGGTATGTTATTATGTTTTGTTTGTTAATAGACTTGGTCCATGAATAGCACCATGGACAGCACCTCTCCTGTCACACAGAACTTACATGAGCTAAATCAGAGCAGTCCTTCTCCATTCAAACTACAGAAAAAATCTAGAGTACACCTATAATCCTCTTATACAACACTGAAGAATAAAATCTTCTTCTGAAACACCAGGATACAAAAATACCACAAGGTTGAAAACACAGGCCACAAGAAAGCAAAATATATGCTATGCTAAAATGACAGCATAGACAAACCCTAGACAAAAACAAAAAGTCTTATAATGGAGCATGTAATTTCATGCAGAACAGTCACACAATCCTTATACACCTATTACACAGCAATAACATTTACATTTTCTTTTAAATCAAAATGTTTTCTTTATATATATTATAACTTATACACATTATATATATTTTAACTTATACACTTTATAATCCTTATACACTCTGTACACAGCAATAACATTTACATTTTATTTTAAATCAAAATGTTTTCTTTATATATCTATGCCACTTTTATATAGTTATCCAGATTCCTTTGTGTAGTTTGAGACTGTTGCTACTTTGTAAAGATTATAATTTGGAGAATATAGTTTGGACTGAAATGACTCAGCTAAACACCGACAATCATTTTTAATGACACAATCAAAACAATCAGAACAAAGACACGCCTCCTAGGCCACAAAATCTTATTGCTGTTGGTTGAGGAGGCTAAGTGCTCCAAAATCAAATCAACAGCTTCCTGGTCAATGCAATCCATGGTGATTTCATTCCAAATTAAATGAATAGAGAAAGAGACTTGGGGATTTGTTATTTTTGTAAACATTTGTTTAGGTCTTGATCTGGTGCACTCACAATGAACCTCCATCTGCCACAATAAGAAAGACAGAGTGAGAGAGAGAAAGTGCATAAGAGAGGGAAGTAGCTTAGCCAGCCCCCAGGGGGACTTCTCAAACCCATTCACACCTCCTGAGGAGCAGATGGGGGAGGGAGGGAGGCAGTTTTGGATGAACTAGTGCACGCTGTGGTCTAGGAGGAACTGATAAAAACACAGCAGAGGAGAATTCGAAACCATGTAACATTGCTCTTTTCTAAAGAGGCAAATGAACAAGAGAGTTTGTTCTCTGTGTAATTTTGTGTGTTATTCATGTTTTGACCCATTTTTGTCAGTAATTAGTTCATTATTTTAAAATTAAATCAGAACTACATAATTCTATTATTTCAATTGCTTTCTACATGTATTAAGAGGCAGAATAATTATGCCATCATTATAAGATGTGCAGTAATCATTTAGCTCAGCTAATAATGCTATATCAAACTATTCCTTTCATTCACACAGTCATTATAAATCTTACTATAAAAGAACATTCAATGTTACAGCACACGCCATAAGGCCCGATCTGTTATAGATGCTGTTAATAATATTTGGGTTAGGTTAGGTCGATTCATGTGCTGCCATTATGTGATTTGAGTTAAGACAAGGAAATCCCTCTCTACTATCAACAATACATCTCTTTGTAAAGATGCTACCATCATATCAGTAAATGTAAGATATATCACTTAGAGCTGTTTAATTTTTTGTCTCTCCTGTATGTGTGCTGTTGCTAAGAAACCAGCAGTCTGCCACATACCACCTCATGCATCCCCCGCGTGCATTTGTTTCACACCCTCTGCCAGGAGAGAGGGAACTGTACCTTCACACAGAAACTCATCTTACAGTCCAATCACACAAAACATTCCATGACATGCAGTGATTCAAAGATTGTACTGTCATATTCTGAGAATCAAAGCAACCCAAAAAGCACCACCAAAAAGTGGATTTTTTCACAGCAAGATGCAAAATTATGCTTTTTTTACTACATCCACAGATATATTTATCCTTGTTTTTATGTTTGCTTATTTTGTTCAGATAGCAGCTTAGCTTAGACATTGGGATGCAAACACTTTATTTAAAAGGCCACTATGTTGACCCTAAAAGTGACCTCAATGCAATTTTAAAATGCTAGACATAAAAGTTAGACATACTTTTTTTAAACTAAGCTAATTTAAACACAAGTCTCATGCTCTCCTCTTAGTCTTTTTATTGATGATACACCATACAAACACACAGCAACCTAAGCCCCATGAACCCCATAGCCGTGTCATATGGTGTTTGTATAAATAAGGTATTTAGTATTCAAGTTTACCTCTCTCTCTCTCTATTGTAATTTTAGTAAACAGTTTATATTGTGTCTACACTCTATGCATGTCCTTTAAACGTTTGCAGAAAGGCAAATAATGTACTTACGCACATAGTTAACGTTCTGAACATTTTTCAAGTGTATCAATAGCCTATCAATACAAATACAAATAATGACTTGACCGGGTATGTATCATTATTTATGCTTGTGAGGTTAAGGACGCTGTCAATCTGTCAACTGGCTACATATTTCATTTTATTTTTGGCATTAATAGTTGATGTCCCACATGCAGATTAGCAAAAATGATTTAATTAAGTGATCATTTAAATTCAGCATTAAGATTTACGTATGTTGTATATTGATGTAGTATTATTTTTACGTAATTATGATTAATGTAGCATTGTTGGTATGTTGCTGTTATAAAGAAATTATTCTCACTATAAAACCTACTTGTTTTATATCAGGCACTATAGGAGACACTTCATGAAAACTGTTTTAAATCCATGTGCACAGCTCCTTACAGTTAAGGAATAGTTTGTTTAAAAAAAACTTCTGTATAAATACATGTATTGTACAGTGGGCTGGGACTCAGGTAGTAAAAAATGTTCCTTTTAAAACAGTGTGTAAGATGTTTTAAGTCAGTGTGCAAATCCCACATTACATGTCTAAGAAATAATCATGTCATGGAATTTAATTCAGAATTAAAAACTAAGGCAATTTTAAGAAATTTTCTTTCCTCCAAAGATTTCAGTTTTCATAACTGCTTATAAACAATACCCGCATATATAAACAATAATACATATTATTTATTATTAACCATTGTGACATATTTATTTATTACAGTTTTGGTGAATCAAATGGCAAAGTATCTAATTATATTCTTCATTGAAGCTTATTGGTGTGATTATTATGTAACTGATAAAGTGATGTCAGTTAAGCACAGTAGACAACGGCATCAGTAAACTGCATAGCTTCAGTGAATGTTTTTTCTTGTTTTCTGTGCTGCATGTCAGGGTGCTGAACGTTTTTCTGCTCCTCCTAAAGAATGAAAAAATCATCAAAGGTCACTTTAAAAATCAAATGATCCGTAGAAATGTTTTAATCGCATTACAACATAACAGTGATGAGAACCATGATATGAACTATCATAAATCCTTAGTTGTCATTAATAAAATAATGACATGTATATGAGAAGATGCTAAAAATACTTTGAACAATAACATTGTTGTTATAAAATAAACAGTCCTTAAAATTTCATGTGTATCCACTAGCTGAGTGAATAGAAAAACTATGCTGAGGCAACAGAGAGAAAAAGTAACGTCTGTTTCATGTCACTCACAGCAGTTGTAGAGTCTGTTGAGTCTGATGATGTCATTCTGGCTCATCTGAGTAGCTCCGCCTAGCTTAACATTACTGTTTGGAATAGGAACCATAGTGGGAGAGCCATTCTTGGAGAAAGCATATCTGATGATTCAAATGACACAGATGCAGTTAGACTACAATCTGGTTCACCTTACCCACAGAGAAACCTCATCTCCTCATAAGCCAAAGTGATGTCACTCACCTCTCATACTGCATCACAGAACCATAGTCATAAGGAGTTCCCTGGTTTAGGGTGTTGATTTTATTAAAGTTGTACTTCATGTCTGATGAACAAACAATAAATAACATTCACTGTTAGTCCCATTTAGGAATCTAACAAGATTTAATTTTGTATTTTTTATGAAACATGTACCATCTTTTATGTTGTTCCAGTTGATTTGGATGTAACTGTCACGGTCACTGCGAGTTTGTTCGTGGTTAAAGCCAAGAGCATGAAGCAGCTCATGCTGTACAGTACTATGGTAAAGGCAGCCATAACGGGCCAGAGATACAGTCTGGCCATTACCCTGACGACCAACGTATGAGTAGCATCTGTAATACCAAAATAAAAATTAAATTAAATTAAAATATCAATTTCTTAACATTTTTGTCAGATGAGTATCCTTATCAGAATCTACTTTTTATTACATAATGCATTTTAAATGTAATTCTTATTCTGATCATAATTCTGCTTCTGCCTCTGATTCTTATTCTGATTTTGATTATTGTGGTTTGTGAACCTTCATTCTGACTCATTGTCTTGATTCTAATTAGTGATGTTTTTCTGATTGTGAGTCTGTTACACACCCACTGCGGGACTCAATGCTGATATAATCTCTCTCATTGTTGCGATGGAAGAAACGGATGCAAGAGCTGGAAGCAAACGAGTCCAGGCCTCGCTGGATGATCTGCAGCTCACTGGAGGCTGAGAGGGCAAAAGGCAGAGGTTGCTATAGAAATGTTAACTTGTTTCACACACATGATTTTGCACTAATTATTAAATTCTAGCATTAGGTTCTACCATGAAATCTACAATCTCTTACTTTCTTATTTTTTTTGCGTTATGAGTGGAACCGTAACATTAAATTATTGACATACAGTAGTGGTTGGCGATGACGTAAGGTATGTAAACCTTGCCGTCGGCAGACTTAGGCCAGAGGCAACTATAGGATGTGCAGGGATCAGCATTTCTCTCATTCACAGCAATGTCATCCAATAGCTTGGGCTCATCAGGTTCTGGAACTAACATAGAAATAAAACCAGTTAACTGTTAACTGTCATCTAAATAGATGTATGAATCACTGTTCATTTGAGACAGACAAATTGCATAAGATAAAGAAACATAATAATGTTTATCATAAGCTATATTGGTGTTTGTATGGTGTATGTAACTGTAATGCATTGATGTATAATGTTTGTGTGATATGTACGTACTGATGTCTTTGTTGGCCCTGTACAAAAGTTCAGACACAGACAGCTCAGCAGTGTCCTCCTCAACAACTATTATAAAAACATATCAGCCCATTCATTAATGAACTATTACTTAATTAATTAATCATGCATAAACTGTTCATTTTGCTGAGTTTGAATGTTTCTTTATATTTGAATCTCAAAGCTCTTTATATTCTCATTTATATGCATCTCTCATTTGAGCTGCTGGAGTATTTGACTTACCAGGCTACATTTAAGGTTTGCCAGATCACCACACAAAACACAGACATGAAAAAGAAATATTAAAACATTTATGTAAGACAGTACATGTAGTATTATCAGAGAAGTAAATGCAAAACTCCAGTTTTTTGCTTGCTATACTGTATTTGCAAGCTACTGAAAGAAGTCTTTGTTGTGTGAGCAGGTGTCATACCTTCCCTTCAACAGAGAAGACCAGCAGCAGGGCCAACAGGCCAAAAGTCACTTTAGTCACAAACATGATAGCAAAAGACCTGCAGACTAAAAAACAGCACAGTTTAGTTTGCAACAGTTTAGTTATGCCCTAAACTTAAGATTAGCCTTTTTTGGATGACTAGATATACATTATAAGCACAGTATAGAAACTGATGTTAAACAGTGTTTAGAATGTAATAATCTTACAGTAATAAAAGATCGAATTACAACTAAACAAATAAATGTCAGGGCTTTTTAAGTTTATTCCAATGTGGTCATTTCAATGAAACATTTAAAATCTACATTGTGATCAAACCTGCCCAGCTAACAAGGAACGTTTGCTGAATGTTTTCTAAAAGTTCTCTTAAAGTTATCAGAAATGTTCTTGCAGTAACGTTAATACAGTTTTTTTAACATTACATATTTTATAGATCAAAATGTTATCCTTAAGAAGTTAGGAGAACATTTTAAGAATATTAAAGAATTAAACATGTTTGAATAAAGCAATAATGTTAATACAATGTCTAAAAAACAGCATTTTTCTTACCTTTGATTTCCAAAGCCAGTGCAACACTGCAGCCACAAGAGGGTTTTATACGCTGATGTGAGTCTGTATTAGTATAACCTTTACATATATGGGCAATAGGATGTGCTGACATAAGCTAAAAATGTTATCTATGAAACATACAGTCAAATATATAGGTATACTATGAAGTTTTTATCATGTTGAGATTTAAATAACCCTGTGTGAAAGAGAACAGATGGACAATTCCCTCATTACATAAGTTCGAAACACATGGTAGACACAGTTCCTTACAGAATGATGAGACATTTTACTACGAATCTAGCATAAACTCCACTTTGTGAAAAAAATGTGTAGTAAGGTGACTTAATCTCAAATTCTAAATGTATTCTTAATTACCTCTCAAAACAAAGCCTAAACACATAATACATCAAATCAATAATTAATGATCACTGGTCTAACAGATTCGATCAGTCTCAGGTAGAGTTTTAATAAAATCCCCTGACAACAGTTTTGATATTCACTTTCATTTATGCTTTATTGTTGTTATTTTGCATAACTAATAGGCTGATGCAGGTTAAGCACAGAAGTCAATACCATCCATGAGACTTTAGATCTTCGGTGAACTTTTGGTGCATTTGTTTTCTTGGCTGCGTGTCTTTGTGTTGAATGCAGTTCAGATGCTCCTACAGAACAAGTAAATCATTAAGTCATTTCTGAATCATGGGTATCATGGGTCATGGGTAGCGTGAATTAAATAATGAAATGTTTACATCAAGGTTTGTATCTTTGTGTAATAATTCTTCACACATTTGCTGAATGGACAGGGTAATCTATGCAATTATTAACCCAAACAGCACTTGAGGAAAAAAATGCAAAATGTTCTCTTACTTTCTCACTTTCATCTTTGTTGTGTTCTGTATCTCTGAACGTTATTTAAACTGTGTATCACAGCACAACTTATGTTACTGACCATAAAATGTCTGCTTACGCTTTTATTATATATTATTGTTCTTATATCCTCTTCCTTATTGTTCTAGAGCTGTGTTGTTAGCCTTACTAGCCTCTGTTTTTGGTTTTCTAAAAATGTCACTAAATAAATCACCGCTCGAAACAAAGCCTGAACAAATATCACATCAAATCAATGATTAATGATCTTATAGACTCAATCAGTACACTGACTGTTTAAAGCCTGTTTGACATGTGAATTAAAAAACTTTAACATATGTGGCTATCACCTGAATGTTTGGAAGAGCTCTACAAATCCAACAACGTTTCACCAAAAGTGAAGGTAAAACAAATCCTCCTCAAGCATCTCCTGGATGATTTATGAGAATGAGAGAAATTAATGTGTGTGTGGTGTCACTCACAGCACTGGTAGAGCCTGTTGATTCTGATGATGTCATTTTGGCTCATCTCAGTAGCCATGCCCAGCACAGCATTGTTGTCTGGAATGGGAATCATAGTGGGGAGGTCGTTCATGGAGAAAGCTTATCTGATAGATATAGACATAGACATGGTTAGACGATAATCTGGTGCCTGTTAAACACAGCAAAAAGCTTTTAGTCCAAAGTGATCTCACCTCTCGTACTGCATCACAGAGTTGCAGTCATAGGGAGTTCCCTGGTTTAAGGTTTGGATTTTATTGAAGTTGTACTTCATATCTAATAAGCAAATGAAATATTCATTGTTAGTCCCATTCAGTAATCTGATGAAATGGGTTTGTTGTTGCAGATGTACCATCTTAGATGTTGTCCCAGATGACTTGGATGTGGTCATCGCGGTCACTGCGGGTTTGCTCATGGTTGAAGCCAAGAGCATGGATCAGCTCGTGCTGGACGGTACTATGGTAAAAGCAGCTATTACAAGCCAGAGACACAGTCTGGGCATTACTCTGACGACCAACGTATGAGTAGCATCTGTAAAGCAAATAATGAAACTAAAATCTTATAACCATCATCTCAGAATCTTGATGCACATTTTATTTAAGTAATTCTAAATGTAATCTCAATTCTGATATTGAATCTTGCTTTTTATGATAATGGTACAAACCTTCACACACAGACAAATTCTGTGTCTGTGTTTGGTGTTTCTCTTATCAGATCATGGGTCTGTTACGCAGCCGCTGCGAGACTCAATGCTGATATAGTGTCTCTCATTGTTGCGAGGGAAGAAACGGATACAGGTGCTGGCAGAGAAAGAGCCCAGACCTCGCTGGATGATCTCCACCTCACGGGCAGCTGAGAGTTAAAAGGGCAGAAGTTGCTATGTGTTTATTCTTTTACATTTATTTTGCTTTGATTTAATTTTTTTATTATAACTTATAACAGCAGAACAGCAGAGTGCAGAATCTTGTCTCCTTTATGTGTCTTTGGGTATTAAATGAGAGCATAATCTTAATATTAGTGACATACTGTTGGCGGTTGGCGATGATGTAAGGTATGCAAGTAATTGCCATTGCCATTGTAGTGAAATTATATTACATTTATTAGTATCAGAGAAGTTAAAAAAATGTTCTTGTATGTATCTTAGATGTCATACCTTTCCTTTAACAGAGAAGACCACTAGCAGGGCCAACAGGCCAAAAGTCACCTGAGTCACAAACATGGTAGCAAAACACCTGCAGACAGAATCACAGCACAGTGGGACAGCAGGTTAGTCAGAATGTCTTTAAACAAAGCATTCTTCAAACACCCTTGACCATGAACATATGTAATGATTATAAGACTGTATAAGATTTTTTTGTTTGTTTGTTTGAAAATTGTTTGTATTATGTTTCGGTCAGAATCAAAATATATAGCTATTATACATACACATCTGATATATAGTACCTATAAATACTGCTGTGAAACAGTCCTGTAATACTACAGACTACAGACACTAAAACCCTGTAAAATCTACAAAATCATTTCTGTAATGTATTTTATAGCTAAATACTCATAACCATCTCCTGCTTAGCTTAACAGTGAACAACTGACAACTGATAACAGCCGTGAAAAGGTAATCAATTAAATACACACCTAAAACATATTTATCCTGTTCTTACCTCAGTACTCCAAGATTTGTAGTGCAATACTGCAGCCACATGAGGGTTTTATACCCCAATGTCAGTCTGCATCAATTTAATCTTTACAAATATGGGCAGTTACATTACTAAAATGTTATCTTTGACAACTACATCCTTTCCTGAATGCATTATTAATTTACAACTTTATCAAGTCTGATTTGTTTAACTTTGTTTTAAAAAGAACAGGTGTAAAATTCCCTCACTCTGCATAGCTTTACAAAAAGCTAGTGTCAGACTCTTGTGAAGCAAGCAGACTGATTAATTTTGTTACCCTCTTGTAGCTGTAGTTTTACTTATTACCCCTTTATTGTAAAACAGTACAGGTTTTAAGCAATGTTATGATTTTATTTTTAGTCCATCAGCTGCAAAAATGCAGTCATACAGCTTTTTATTATTGTGTAATTTTTGCAACACTTTATAATACTGTTTCATAAAGATCTTATGCTAAACTGTATGCTCCAAGCACAAGACAGAGACTGGCATGCAGTTATTGATTTTAAGAGCTCTTTAACTAATTGTTTTTGTTGTGATTCTTTTCAGTCTTCTTGTGTTATATGCGGTTTTTGATGCATGCCTACTGCAGGACTGATGGTATCCTTTGGTATCTTTGGTTCTGCTCTTCGAATGGATGCAGAAGCTGAATTAGACATTTATAAATTATAAAGTATGCTGGATGATTTCCAGCTCATGGGAGTCTGGGGGGATCAAAGAGCAGATGTTGCTATGGATAAGTTGATCAGTTCACTCACTTGACTTTGTACCAGAAGATGCAACAAAAACTTAACTATTCCAAGTCTGACTTACTCTTTATTCTGTGCTTTTAGCGTAAACATACATCATTATGGAAGTGAAAACCTAGTGTCCTTTTATCAAATGTTATCTAGTCTAATTCTCAAGTAATTAGAAAAAGGCTTGACAAGTGGACCTGTGACCCCAAAATTGTATTGTGTTATTTCTAAAATAGAAATGAATCATTTTTGCAGATCATTTTTATGTTACAATTTGATTTATGACGCATTTCAACGTATAAACCAAAGCAGTCACAATATGGTCCCAAAGCAGCAAATTAAGGTGCATATTGAGTATATGAGCAATCACAAAATTCTATATAAAAACTGCACTGAAATCATTTCCTTTTCTATCCTGAACCAAATTTCAGTGAGCATACAGAATGCATGGAACAGGACACTGGTACAAATGATCTTTCCAGCCTTCATAGAAATCATGATAGGCATGAAAGTGTTTGTGAGTTCAATCTGTAATCTTCATGCAGAACAGGTGTGACTTTCCCTGTACAGTGTGGTGGCTTCACAGGAACAGAAATCAGTAACTCTTTTTTTTTTATCTGTCCTACTGTACATTTACTATTAATGTTCCTTTCGTAGTAATTAGTTTAAATGTTATATGTTTATATTGTTTGAAAGAAGTGTGTGGGATGTATTGTTATTACATTCTGTTCGCTTATATTCAGTGTATATTGTATACCCTTTGGGAAACAAATGTGTACTTCACTTCTGTCACTGTTTTGATTAAAACTCTATTTGTGACTTTGACCACTTCATTGTTTAATATGTATAAATATCAGTTCTATTTCTAACTTGTTGTCTTTTGCCAAACACCAGTCTTATATTTTTATACTTATATTTTTGTCATGCAGTTCTTTCTATGAGTCAAATGTGTTGAACATACACAAGAAGGAACATATGACTGGCATGTAAAATGGCCAACCACATGCATACAATCAGTCTATGGACATCAAGTGAACACTTGCCATGTATAACGTGTTATTACAGAAAACATACATAGGATTTTATGGATCCATGAATGTTTCTCTTGTCAGATGACATCAAGTTTGACAGTACACATCATTTCAGAGCAGCTTTCCACAAATTCACAGTGTAAGGTCCTAATTGTCTTAGAGTCCCTGTTGAGCATCCAGAAAAACTTCCTTAATGCCTTTAATGTTTTTGTCTTTAGGCTCCCAGTGAGCAAGCCAAGAGTGACTATGGCAAGAAGCTAAAAACATCACCAGATGCGTAAATCAGCTATTAATAGTAATGTTTGAGTGTAATTACAGATGATGTATAACAGATTATGAACCCTTTAATTTACAGTATCTGGGTTTTAGTCTATTTCCTGTAATGTTGTTGCTGTCATTCTGCACTCTGAGGACATTATGTAGTTACTTTGTTTACAAAAATTGTGCAACAGAATCAGTATTTATACTGTATGGATGTAGTTTTTTTATATATGACTTACAGATATTAACGTCAAGACAAAAGCACAATGGTTTATTGTGTTCAGTTTATGTATTACAAAAGGATTCTTAACCAAAGCCAAACAAGCACTCAATAAATAATAACTAATTATGAATGTGTTATTTATTTGAGCAAAAACGTTTAATTTGTAAAAAGCTTCTAATGCTGTTGAACATTGAGACATTATCCTTACAGCTGGTGTACTAATATGTGACAGATTTTGATGCACTAGATAGAAGTGACATCATTTAAACACTGTAATATGCAAATTAAAGATTAAAAGAATGCTTAAAAAAGCAGATATGAATTGCGCCATCAAACATGAAGTCTGGCATCACTTTGTTCAACCTGAGAAAAATAGAGAGTAATAAACAGGTACTCATTACGATACTGTGAAGAATACACCCAGTGCGGATATAATCTGCTCTCCACCTTAGCATCCCAAATATGAATAGCAGCTGTAAATTACGCATAAAACAAATACAGCAGGAATCAGGTCTTTAAAGTGAATCTGAATCACAGATTGAGTATATGGACAGTATATATATAGAGAGAAAGACCCTAAACCCAGAGGCTTATCCAGAGACAGATTTGATGTGGATAAAGTTCCTCTGGCCTCGGTGGGGAGTGAATCGTATGCAGGTTGACTTTTCAAAGGACTGAAGGCCTCTCTTAATCACATGTATTTCTTGGGAAGCTGTGGAAGGAGTAGAATACTGAGCAGAACATGCAACATCATGACATAATATCAACATTAGTGATATCAGTTACAGTACTATCTGGAGATGATGTAGGGCACATAGACATATTCATCTCTGCTTCTCGGCCATTTACACCCACGTGCTGTGCATAGATCTGCCTTCTGAAACCCTGTTGCTACAGCAATGTCTCCAAACATGATCAAGGGATCTTCCAATCCCTGTCCTGTGGTATAATACAAAGTTACTTACACAACCCGTTGATTCTGAACATATGTCATTTAAAAAAAAAAATGTATAGTTTTACCAGCATGTTTGTTGGCCTCCATTATAGCTGACACTGGAATATCATCTTGCTCAGTGCTGTTATCTAACATAAAGTGAAAGTTGCATATTTGTCAATGTATGGTAACCCATATTTAAAATGTGTCCTTTGCATTTAACCCATCCTGTAGGTAGTGAACACACACTGCAAATCATAAACACACACACACCCGGAACAGTGAGCAGTGCCCACAGCCTTCACAAAACAGAAGTTTCCCTGTTTAGGAGGAGATTTTAGGAGAAACAAAGCAATGTTATGATTTTCTGCTTTCTAGTTAATTGTTTGCAAGTATTGTGATATGCAACTGCAATCACTTTTTGACCTGGACTAGACAAATGCCTACTGTCCACTTAATTGACTATGTGTCACAACTGTCATATTTTGTTTTTGTGAAGCGTCCTTGAGCTTGGGAAATGTGCTATAAATTAAACATATTATTTATTATGGATAGACAGACAAACAGACAGATACATACATAAATACATAGATATATTCATTTGTGTGTGTGATCTGAAAAAAGAAAAGATGATGTTTATGGTCAGTAAAGAGGTTACTTTTGAGCAATAGATTACCTACGTTCTCCATGTTTTGTAACATGCTGTAGTTACCCAAAGCAAATGTGTTTAATTAACATACACTGCTTATTAACCTATTGGTAAGCATTCACTTGTTAGCTTTCAGGTGTGTGTATTTGTGTGTGTTTGAAATAAGTAGTGGAATTGCACATTTTCAAGAAGAACATCTAAGCAAACCACTCATAAACCAGCCTGGTTTAAACAGAGGAAGTTTTCATGTCTCTGGTTTGCTGTAAACCATATTTTTTTCACAAACCAAGTTTTTTAACTTCAGACGAGGATGTGGACACATTTCTAAAGAAGAGCACAATGGATATCAATATGGCAACTGAAGAGAGCATTACTATGTGTTTTTATTTCATTGTTTGTTGTATAACCATTTTCATTTTCAACCATTTTCATTTATCATTTTCAACCATTTTCTTATTTGTTTACTAAACCTCTTGATCATCTACTTATTAACTGAATTGATAATTCATCATTAAAGAATTATATGCTGTATATATTTGTGTGTATACACTTAAAATTAGGTTATGTACACAAGTTTTCTTTTGTATACGCAATTATAATGACTATAATTCTGAGGCTGAGAAAACAGATGCTCTAGCCTTGTCCAACCCCAATTGTATTGCAACTGGAGTACAGACACAAGCAAAATTTTTAAATTTTCCATTGTTACAGCTTTCCTGTAGCTCAGTGGTTAGAGCAGTGTGTTAAAAATGCCAAGGTCATGGGTTCGATCCCAGGGATTGCACATACTCAGAATCAATGTATAATATAATGCAATGTAAGTCGCTTTGGATAAAAGCGTCTGCCAAATGCACATTGCACAATGTATGAAATTGTAAATATATAGGAACTATTTTTTTACACTACTTATTTTGAACTGCAACGTAATTCGTATAGCGTTTTAGATTAATAAAAGTACAAAGGAGGTCACACTCATCAGAAAATGTGCAGAATGTATCCAGATCTCTACTAAGTCTCCTAAGTGCTCTGCATTAAAGTTAACTTCCAAATACATTATGAAACCACTTAACAATTCACAGGCATACAGATAAACAGTTCTGTCTGGTAAAGTATGCACTTAAGCAAAGGGATTTATAGGCTATAACCTATTCGATCCCATATAGTGCGGCAAAAATGATTCACCCTGATACAGTACACTTGATATGGCCAGAAAGACCAACATGACCATTTTAAACCTTTCACTAAAATTCAGGCACCATCTTTGTTCTAGATTATATTAATTGGTTCGGCTTCAGCTTAAAATACTATGGCATAGCATGTAAATATTTCATGGTATTATTTATATTATCACTATGGCATAGCATTATTTACATGAGTAGTATTGCATGGAATTCCATTTAAACTTATTCATAATAAGCAATATGATTTAATTATAAAATTGAAATTGCTGCACGATGTCAATTTAAAATAAATACAAGATGTTCAGAGACATACAGTGGTTAAGAACATAGTTATTAAATGTCTGGTGCATAAAAACTTTCATTGTACTTAACCACGAGAATAATCTAGCACAGGCCTGAGAATTGACTGTTCTTTCCATTGTGCAGTTACAAATCATGTAGGAGTGCGCCACCTGCCGGAGGTTAAAGAAAAAACCGTCACGTGATCACTATGAACGAGTAACCCCCATCACGTGACTCGTGTAATTCCAACAGGCCTTCTCTGTCATAGAGGGGGACGTTACGGCTCGGCTTAGTAATGGCGGACACATGTGGCCAAATAGTCCTTGGGTCTGGGCTAACTGTCCTTTCCCACCCTCTTATGTACATCAAGGTTTTAGTTCAGGTAAGATTTACACAATATGCATGAAATGAAAGTTTACTTTTGCACATGCGTTGGTATTAAGTCATTTAATTGCAGTTTCGATAGCATGTTGATCAATGCTAGCCAGTTCGTTTATAAAAGATACGAGTATGGTGGCCGTTTAATTCATTTGACAACATTTAATTTTGACACATGAGAGTCTTTTTGTGCAGGACTGCTGACGTGTTAAAGGTGTTGATTTACATTTTTTCCTTATTTTCATTGTGTGGTTACCGCTCTGTAGTGTAATCTATAGTGAGTATAGAGTTTATGTCCTAATAAATCCTTTGTATAAGGTCTGCAAGGGCTTGTCTTTATTAACTCATTATTCAAATTCATCCTGATATGCCTTCTTGTCAAAACAAAGCAGCATATTCACACCAGTGGCTGTCATTCAGTGTTGTGATAAAGTAAGCCTGTCCTTCGGGCCACTGGTTAAGGTTACTGTAGGTTATTGAGATTGTTTTATTAACGGCAGTGTATGGTATATTCTGCACTGTATTGTGGTCTGGTAACAGTATTGTGTAGTAGGAAAACACGGATGCCAGAAGCAAAAATAAATGTATTATTTTTTTAAATAAGCATAACCTTTTTCCGTCAAACTATATGTGATTATACTTAAGATGTCACATTGTTTGCGTTTAACATAACGCCTGTTTTTAAGAGTTAATTATATAAATCATTGTCCAAGAAAGTTGAATAATGTTGATTGACGTTGAATGAACAGTACTGTTTTTAAGCAACAAAGGGCAAACTCTCATTTCTGCATACCTACTCAGGGATTGTGTTTCAGTTTATCACATTAACACCCTTTTTAAAAAGTGCACTGACTTATGAGTATCATTGCATATGCAGGTTGGACATGAACCACTACCTCCCACTCTAGGAAGGAATTTGTTTGGCCGGCAAGTGTACCAGCTTCCAGGGCTTTTTGCATATGGTAAGGTTTCAAGTGACTAGTTGCTCTATAGAATCATTAAGCTATGAATGCTGTGTGTTTGGTTCTGAGTGTAGATTTTTAAGAATTCTGGTTATGGAAGTTCGTAATGCTTATGTTTGTCTTTTGTAGCCAAACACATTATAAAGATTGATGGGAAATCAGGCCTGTTTAAAGGTCTTGCCCCAAGGCTTTGTGCTGGGACCATTGGAACTATCGTCCATAGTAAAGTGTTGCAGGTACGGTATTTGCATGCCATCTATAATGACAGTGCAGGGTATTGGTGGCTGTATGTTGTAGTGTTCTGACAGCTGCTGTGTGCTTTTTTTTGTGCATCTGGCTGGGCACCAGCCCATGACAGTTGAGTAAGGGTTATTTATATCCTGTTTTATCTGGCTAAAACCTTTATTTTAACCCACAGAAATGTCAAGAGAAAAAGATTGAGGTGAGACCTGTCTTCAGATTTATTGGTTTACTGTTTTTTTAATCCAGTGCATGCCTTTCTTGTTTTTGTGATAATTATAATGGCTGTAGTCAGACTACAGATATCATAGATATCTTTGATATATCTCTTTACTTTCACAGATACTGGGATGCAGTCAGAAAGCAGAGGATGGTTCTCTGCAACATGTAGTAAATGAGGTGAGACTGGCTTTTCTACATGTTTATGTGTTCATTTAAGTTAGGCTTGCTAATTATTTGGACTAATGATCAGTCTCTTAACGTTTACATTTTTTAATGAGTTGTGTAGCATCTGAACCAATAAAAATGACCCAATTCAAACTACAGATCATAACAGTGCAATATTGTGTAAAGGAGATGAAAGATGTGCATTGTTTAATTTTAAAATCTTCAAAACTGTGGCTTTAGGCAATCATGTTGCAGTGCTTTTTCAGTGTTTTTAATCTTCCTTTTCATGTTATCTTCTCAGACCACTAAAGAGATGATTGCTCGCTCCTGTGCCACAATTGTCACGCACCCTTTTCATGGTAAATAGTAAATACAATAACACATTTCTTGATTATGATTTGAATCTTTTAAAACTGTAAACTCAAACTTTTCTGTCATTCTGTGAGTGTTGCCTGTTGGCTTTTTTAATTACATTTTATTTTTATCCCAGTGATCACACTCAGATGTATGGTCCAGTTTATTGGTAGAGAAGCCAAATACAGGTTAGTTTTCTGCATTTCCTTGTTGTCTCTGTCTGTCTGTCTGTCTGTCTGTGTTGTTCTATTGATTTATGCCTCTTTTTGTTTTCTTTTATTCTTTGCAGTGGCGTCTTTGACTCCATTATTACAATCTACAGAGAAGAAGGGATCCTGGGTTTTTTTGCGTAAGTGCCAAATTAAAAAAAATTAAACACTAAAGTAACATGAGCTTGTACCTTTGTCTGCCAATAAACAGAAATCTTCTTAAATCAATTTATTATATTTAATTTCAGAAACTAGCTTGGTAACTGTATTATGTGTTCTTTGATGACCCATAGTGGCCTCATTCCTCGTCTACTGGGTGACATTTTTTCCCTGTGGATCTGCAACATGCTTGCTCACTTTATCAACACATATGCTATAGACGACTCGGTATGTGAGCACACACACAAATGTACAGACAAGGCAACTGTACTCTAGATTGGCACCAAATACTAGTATTTTGACCATGCAAGAAATTTTGCTTCTTTCAGTTTCCTTACTGCATCTGTTTTGGTAGTAACACTAGTTCTATTCATATATCACAATTACAGTTTTGTGTGTGCTGAAGTCGATTATCCTGTTGTCCCTGTCTTTAGACAAGTCATACAGGAGAGATTAAGAACTGTTCTCAGGCTGTGACGGGGGTAAGTGGTTTAACTCTGGCTGATCACTCACAAGCAGGAATGATCATCTGATCCTCTGTACTACTCTCTTCATTGATTAAATGTGCCTTTTCTCCTATTATAACACTTCTTTTTTCTTTATTTGTAAATTTTTTTAACAGTTTTTCGCCAGTATGCTGACATATCCCTTTGTATTGGTGTCCAACCTGATGGCTGTAAATAATTGTGGGTAAGGGATGTTGTGTGTCTCATAGAAACATTTGTAAATGTTTTTAAAGGAGAATTTTACAAAAAACAGCAATTCCATAGAAAAAGTAGGGTCTTTATTTGGCTAATAGAAACGTACATAACCCTATACTGATTCTGAATTTCTCAAATAATTGTTTTAGTTAATTTGCTTGGGCAAAAAAATAGCCACACGGAATTGGTTGTTATGTCTGACCCAGTCAGGCAGCTTAAAGTAAATGCAATTTTTAGTGGCACATAAATTACAAACTTGACCTTTGAGACAGCATGTGGAGGTATTATTGATGTGAATAAGTAATGGTACAGTCAGTTTTATGTTAACATTTTTTCCTGATCTGACCCAGGCTGGCTGGAGGTCAACCACCCTATGCTGACATTTATCCAAACTGGCTTTTCTGCTGGAGTCACCTGAGCCGAGAGGTGAGCACATATTCTTCATATGAGCAGACATAATGTAGTAGACTCGATACATAAGAGTTTTTATATGATGACCTAACTGGGAATCTTCACAGAGCATGATTTTGTGGAAATGCTACAGTCTGAAGAAATGCAATCATCATATAACATAAGCCTGACTCTCTCTTTTCTACTTGTATTTCTCAGGGTAACATGAGCAGAGGCAACAGTCTGTTCTTCAGAAAGATTCCTGCAGGGAAAATATATGCCATTGATCAGAAGAGATTTTTCTGAATGGAAAGTCATCAGCATAGTGTTTAATGATGATAATGTAATTGAGCTGGCCCACAAAGTTGGACTCCCAATCCTTTGTATGCACTTGTTTACGATAACAGACTTTTTTTTGATAATCAGCCTCCTGGATAATTATTATTAATTTTATTGGTACATTATTTTCAGTACATTGTGGTTGCTTTGATTTGAAAACATAAAGAGCCTTATTTTAATACCCAGGGATTTGTATACATGCCCCACAAAACATATCCTAATAGAATTGTAGCAGTGAAGCACTTATGGGTGTTTCAGGCCCGTACACTTCTGTTTTTGTTCCTGTTGTTCCCAATCCTGATGTCAATCAGTAAAACAGCCCTTTTACACCTGCTGTTGTCTACTGTCTGATGTAATGACTCACTGACTGGTAATAGGCAGACGGGCAAATAAGAATTGTCTCACTCTGTTAAACAGGTTGACGGTGAAGTGAATCCAGCAAGACTATTCTGAGCCACTTAGCATCTTAGTCTATTTATGTGTGTTTATGTCAGAGGACGATTGTGCAGCAATTTAAGTTGCTGCTGTTCCTGTCTTTGCATTCTAAATGTGGTCCTAGTTTTTGCATAGCATTGATAAGTTTTGCCCTACCTTTAAAATATAGATAAGAGCCTCTGTGGCTACAGACCAGTGAGTGAGAACAGTAAGAGGTGTGGAGCTTGGTTTCCACCCACATCTTTATCTGAGCTCCTGGTCCCATTCCAAAGCAGGTGAAGTTTAATTTCTGTTAATATTAACTGACCCAAATAAATCTGAGAATGTTTTTTTTGGTCTTCGTGTTTTCTCTGTACATTATCTGCGCAGCCAGCCGATAATATATATATATGTGCAGACAAATGTCTGTAACAATATCACATCTTTAGCATACTAGTAGAATATTAAGTGGTGAGTTACACAACTTGATGCAATTGTCAAAACAAAAAATAATTTTTGGCCACATGAGGAAAACTCAACACTGATCATCTGAGGGATATGAATTTGTCATTAAGACATTAAACTTGTCCAAAACAAACAGTGGCCATTAAAATGTGTCTTGACTGATTATAAAAGTTGTAGACATCCAAATAAAACATGATCAAATGCAGATGTAGAGGTGTGACATGGTGTTGTGACCAAATAAGTGGTAAAAAAAAATCTACAAACAATACTTGTTTACTGAAACGAAACAGACATATTTCACTGTCATAATGTAATGTTACAAGACTTAAAACAGCACTTGTGTACATCAGTGTAGATAGAACACTGAAGTATCAAAGTCTCCGCTTTGTGTTTACTGTTGTGAAAACTCATATAGCCGTTAAGCAGTTTTCCTCCGCGCCAGATGAAGGCAGTGAAGCTCACTGACGCTCATCCACGAAAACCTTAAATACGCTGCTGTGAAGAAGTAGCGTTCAAGATGTCGTCGCTAAATGACAAATCGGTTTGGGATGAGGTGGAGGTTTGTAAAATGTTTTAATAGTTTGTGGCCCATTTTCAAAAATGATTAATAGTGTAGATGTGCGTAAATATTCCTTTTGGTGGGATAAAAAATTATAAATGATATATGAGGGCTTGTATGCGGTCTGAAGGCTTTTAAAGGAGTGAGCATAGCATGACACAGTGAATTTAACTTAATTCATTCTTTATAAACGTGTGCTTTTGTCAGCATTCGATTATTGGGCGTGATTAACAGAAACAGAACACCTTTGTTAAATTATCAAGTTTTAAACATATGACAGTAATGCATCTTTAGTAAAGGTATGTTGATGGCTTGCTAGGATAGCATTAGCTTGGCAGCAGCAGCAGAAGATCACAGCTATACATATTATGTTTGAGATAGTTGACCAAGAGATCTGACGATTACTCATCATGATTGTTAGAGATCACTTGGTTTTAAGGTTAGGTACTCTGGTTAGGGATTGGAAGACTATTAAAACACATGCAGAACAAGAGACGTGCAAATGAAGAGTAATTTTGTCTGTTTGTATGCTACACACAGGGTAAATTTAAACAGCACAGTTACCTAAGTGTTTTATGTTGTGTTTTAAAGGATGGCATCGGTGAGGAAGTCCTTAAGATGTCGACGGAGGAGATCGTTCAAAGGACTCGTCTTTTGGACAGTGAGATTAAGGTTGTATCATATTGTTAATTCAAAGTGGCTGCATGCAATAAAAACAGTAACCTGTTTTTAATACACGTCTCTCTGTAATACTCGTTTCTGAGTTTATAATGTATGGGATTACAGATCATGAAGAGTGAGGTTCTGCGCGTCACTCATGAGCTGCAAGCTATGAAAGACAAAATAAAGGAGAATACAGAAAAAATCAAAGTCAACAAGACTCTGCCCTACCTTGTCTCTAATGTCATAGAGGTAAGGAAATTTATCAAAGCTATCCATAGGGCAAAGAGTAACATTTTAGGAAACTGACTTTGTGTATATGCAATCTAAAGTATTTATTTGTGTGTTTGCATGTAAGCTGCTGGACGTTGATCCTAATGACCAAGAAGAAGATGGGGCCAACATTGACCTGGACTCTCAGAGGAAGGGCAAGTGCGCCGTCATTAAAACCTCCACACGCCAGGTGAGTCCATCAGGTCATTGTAACAGCTGCTTATCTACAGTATCTTGTTGTCTACAGTACCATAAACTTTCTGAAACATGTTTTAGTTGGCCTTAGTGATGTGACTTTGTGGTGTTATGGCTTATATCATCTAGTGTTGTAATTGCAGACCTATTTCTTGCCTGTGATTGGTTTGGTGGATGCAGAGAAACTGAAACCTGGTGATCTTGTGGTAAGTGAAAATTTGTGGTAGTAAATGAATAATGGATAACTAAATAACCTAGATAATGGTAATTGGTTGTGGTTATTCATGATATATGTAAATGTAACATGCATCTAAATGTAACATACTGCCAAGCTTCATTGCCTAAATATCAATGTGTTTTTGCACCTGTTCACAGGGTGTGAATAAAGACTCCTATCTGATTTTGGAGACTCTACCCACTGAGTATGACTCTAGAGTTAAGGCCATGGAGGTGGATGAGAGGCCCACAGAGCAGTACAGTGACATTGGTGGCCTTGACAAACAGATCCAGGAGGTACCAGCTGATAACACAGCTCATATCTAGAGATTCAAAATGTTAAGACCACAGACACACAGTCTCCGCCTGATTCCTGTCACCAGAAGTAACTCATGATGGCCTCCCAGATCAAATTTCTTTTGACTGATTTGAGTGAAATGTGCTTGTTTACAGCTGGTGGAGGCAATTGTTCTGCCTATGAATCACAAAGAGAAGTTTGAGAATCTGGGCATACAACCACCAAAGGGAGTTTTGATGTACGGACCACCAGGAACAGGAAAGACCCTGCTGGCAAGAGCCTGCGCAGCTCAAACCAAGGTACTGTTGAGAACCATCAGTGCTGTGCTGATAGCAACAAACTACAGTGCAGCATATCGGCATTTCCCACAGTTTGTTCATGCATCCCACTTACTTTGTTTGGTTTCTCATCACTCCTTCTCAGGCAACGTTCTTGAAATTGGCTGGCCCTCAGCTGGTGCAGATGTTTATTGGTGATGGCGCCAAACTGGTACGTGATGCATTTGCTCTTGCCAAGGAGAAAGCTCCATCCATCATCTTTATCGATGAGCTGGATGCTATCGGTACCAAGCGCTTTGACAGTGAGAAGGCTGGAGACAGAGAGGTGCAGAGGACCATGCTGGAGCTTCTTAACCAACTAGATGGCTTTCAGCCCAATATGCAAGTGAAGGTATGTGCTTGCAGGTCAAGCTTTCATAAACAGATGTCAACTGTAATTCTTGTTTTAGCTTGGTACTATTATTATTCTCAGGTGATTGCTGCCACTAACAGGGTGGATATCCTGGATCCAGCTCTGCTGCGTTCAGGTCGTTTGGATCGTAAAATTGAGTTCCCCATGCCAAATGAGGAGGCTCGTGCTCGTATTATGCAGATCCATTCCCGCAAGATGAACGTCTGGTACAGAACATTTGACCACCTTGTCTTGCGTTATCAATTAAATTATAAGTCCCTAAAAGCATTAATATATATTCATGCTCCTACTGTTTGTATTATGTCATGTGTTATCTCTTTGTATATGCTACAGTACTGATGTGAACTATGAGGAATTGGCTCGCTGTACTGATGACTTTAATGGAGCTCAGTGTAAAGCTGTGTGTGTTGAGGCTGTAAGTACGATTTGCTTTTACAAATTAATACATTTACTTTTTTTAACCTCTTGTGGGGTGCTGTAAATGTTGTGATTTAGGCTCTAGACTTGTCATGTTTGTTACAGGTTTGATTTTAAGGTGGTATGTGCTTACTGTAGATACAGAATAACTTTGTTTGTGCCTGCTTAGATAAGTGATCTAAAAAGGCACACAGTTATGTGCTTTAATGTGCAATATCTGATAATAAAAATCATTTTAATGTAAAATTGAATTTGTCAAAAGATTTTTGCTTGCAAAACACTCTTGACTAAAATTTCACTTACTAAAGCAGTAAAGCAGCAATATAGTGAAAAAAAACTGCTTTTGGGGAATGGTCAGTGCTTTTTTGTTTGTTATTGCCTGTTTACCAAATGGTCTTTTTTTGTGTGTTAGGGCATGATTGCTCTGCGGCGTGGGGCCACCGAACTTAACCATGAGGACTACATGGAGGGCATTCTGGAGGTGCAGGCAAAGAAGAAGGCCAACCTACAGTACTATGCTTAACACACTGTGTGTGTCTGTCTCTGTCTGTCAGCATGTAAGTGATTAAACATCAGTATCAAGCACCCCAATAACCCCAATGCTGTTGGGATCCTGTACTGTTCTGAATGATGACCTGGTTGTCAAAAAAACAAATCCGCTGTAATTAAACTGAACTGCTTCACAATGGCGATGTTATGAAGTGTTTATCAGTTACCTTCTTTGTCTCATCCATTAAAAACACAAACCTTTTTCATTCATGTGTTTGGGCTTTGTGTGTCAAAAGTATTCCTGCATTCCAGTGGGGTTGTTTTGTGTTATTTAGTAATGATTATTAAACTGATCATGCTCTTCCATTTAAATAAAATTTTCTGGTGTTTTGTGTGACTGATCACAAGACTTTATGCATCCTAAAGGTCATCGAAATTAGGTTGGCTTGAAATTAGCTTTATTTTACATAAAAGGATGCATACTATAACAAATGGCAGCTTTTCATAACTGGATACAAGAATAAACATGCTAATGATGAGTGGATTGTACCAGCAAGGAAGTTTAGTTTTAAGCACACATCAGCAGCCCCCTGCAGTGTCTACAGAATGATGGGTCACAGCAAGCGTACAGCAGTGTTTAGACAGCTGTTTACCTAACTGAGACAGGTGGCATATGGATGGGCTGCCACCAGCCACTGGTCAAAACTACAGGAAAAATTTAAGGATGGCCAGTTCGACCAAAGCTGAGAGTGTCTTGTTGGTGTGAAAGTGTAGCCAGCAGCTGAAGAAGGCCAGCACAAGGGTGATGATGATACGGTGGAGCCTGCGTTAACATGCATGATCAGGGCATGGACCAAGGCTAAAGTGAACATGTAACTTTTTAATATTCTTAAGTCTGGAAACCTTCATGTACATTAGTGTGAACTCTTCACCTGCCCTTGTTTAACTAATCGATTCGTAGACTGGTACTATTTGAGCTTAGCTGAATGCCTGAGATCCTGGTTGAACTGTTTAAGCAGCCTGTATGTTACATTAAACACTCAACATTAAACAAGTGCTTGTTGGTGTGTGGAAACTTAAGAATGAATATTTAGACAGTCAACAGGGCAACTATGAGGCAATACAATGCCACTTCAAACATTTTTAAAAATGCAGTTATTGGAACTTGTCTTTTCAATCAATTTAAATTAAAATGGGCAGAGGTTAACAGTCAGATACCAAATGTTTAGACATCAAAGAGCAGGTAATTAGCGTATGTTATAAACATGAGTTAAACAAGTCACACAAACCCTTTACATTCATCAGTTATGACTTGTAAATATGCTGTGTTAAGGGTTTGCTCTTTCTGGTACTACGTACCATCAAAAATAGAATGTACATTAGATGCTGGCCCCTCAAAGCCAGGCAGACTTTTATAGACTTGGAATGGACTTGATGTTTCTGTACCCAAGCACACTCGTAGCATCTCCACTAAAAGCACTTAAATAAATGGAATTTATTCTAACTTCAAAACATAAAACTTTGTTATGAACCACTGACTCTCGTTTAATGGCAAAAAATCAAAAGTCCATATGAAAATCCATTATGAAATACATTTTGAAACGTTTGATCTTTTGTATATCTTTATTTTGGCAGTGCAATCTCTGAATCTTCATGTTAAACATGAGAGTTTCTAAATAAAAAAGCCAAGAAGAATGCTTCAGCAATAGTGCATTTCAATGAATAGTGCATTCGAATGTTTTACTTTTGTATACTTCAGCATATTAGACTTCAGTCAGGACTTGATAATTGATACTGTGATAATACTAGGCGTAAATGTATTTGCATCTTTTATAATGACCTAAAATTAATTTGAACAATAAATGCATGCCTGAGCAAAAGAAGAATACTTTCAGAGCCTATGAAGAATACTTTTTAGATCTGAATAAAGCATGAATAATGCAGAGCAGTATAAAACATGGTGTCCTGTTTATGAACATGGACATTTAGAGAACACACCACCAGAACAGCACTACTGAAAGCAGTAATCCAACCAGCGAGTGGCTGGCCACTGACAATGAAGCAGTGTTACACAAGTTCGAGGTACAGCAGGAGAACTGGAATTCTGGAAGACTAGGAAACATTTGGCGGAGTTTCATCATATTGCAATCGTCATACTTAAAACACTGCTTGTACTTGACATCTAAAAGAAAAGAGGACAGGAGGAAGTGAAAAGAATAAATGAGTAGGAGAATAAGGAAACTTTGTTAATGTTTTGCTAAATTGCAAATTAAATACAGTTTAAAATCTACAAGTTTATTTATTTATTATATGCAGTAAAAGTAAATTATGCAATATACAGACTAAGAATCTATTCGGCTTTTTATTACTATTTTATTCTATTAAATGTAAAAAAGTTTAACATACTTCCAGCCGTGAGTGACAGGCAGGCATTTTCATTGGTGCAATCAAGAGTTTTATTACAGACTCCTTTGTCACATGTATAACACTTAAGTGCAGAACCTGGACAGGAAAAAAAGAAGGACATAAAGGATGGATTACTAGAATTTAATTAATAATACACTGAAAACAGAAAAAATGTCTTTGCCTGTTCCAAAACTTTTAAAATGACAGTCAATGCACACATTATGTAGTCATCAGATAGTATTACGATATGTAATTCTTTACAAATGTTACATTAAATTCTCGTATTATTAGTAAAGAATGGAAACAGAACATTCATATTGTACATACCAAGCTCAAGAAGAGCCACACCAAACACCAATACAACCAGGGACTTCATCTCGTTCTTCACCCACTAATCCTGAGAGATCAAGACAAGCTGGTTCATGATATTACACTTTTGGTTTTCATAAAAAATAGTTGATAAGTGTTCAACAGGACAAGACAGTTTCCGTTTTTTATAGTGTAACAAGACTACGTATGTAGTTACAACTATAAGAACGTAAAATTACGTTGGACTGTATTCTGATGGGCACCGCCCTCGAAAAACGACTAAATAAACTGCGACACAGTCAAACACTTATTAATAGGTTATAAATAGATTACTAATAATTCGCTGCACCATCTAGAGAATCAAATACAGTAAGTTTATATGAATACCTGGAAGTTTTAGGAAGAGGAAAACGTTTTATCTGTTGTTTACCAAGTGGGGCGTGTTTCCTAATTACTAACGCGTTATATAAATATTATAACGGTTACAACATAGTATTGTATTATGTCAAATAACTAAAATAGTCGTATTAAATGTATCTTACCAAAGCCTCGTGAGTCACAGAGCCGCTACCTATGAGCCTTTTCAAATTCCAGATGAAAAATGTATTGCTGACGAGACACTCTCTTGTTTTCCTTACGGTTAGGATTAGGGTTATGAGTGAGCGGGAGGAGAATAAAAATCTCACAAAGAGCCACATTTCAGTGCAGCACGGCATATAATAAATCCAGCGACGTCGCTGTTGTTTAATTTTCCATGTCTGTCTGGTTTGACACCACATTATCCCAGATGTTTTGGAAACTACAGAAAGTTGTCCCGTTAAATATCATTGGCCAACTCCATTCCTTTGATTTGTACACTTCCAAAATCAGAATTAATACTTATAATTGATTTTTATTTATAATTAATATTTAAAATATTTAGAAATAAAATATGTTTAAAATATGTTTTATTTTATTAATCTGTATTAAAAATACACAAAACAATATTTATACCACCACATATTAATTAGGAAACATGTGATGCTTGGGGAATTATCATATAACTATATAACAGAATTCTCAAACTCTTCATTTGCATAAAACAGCATGTTCTTTTAATTGGTCACCAAGGTAAGTTTTGCTGGCTATAGCAGTAATAAGAAGCTGATCCATAGACTGAAAAGAGTACATCTATATATTGCAAAGTTTTTCAAAAGATTTTAAGTTTGTAAAAGACATTCATGAATAATGCAGAGGAAAAGCAGGTATAAAGGGCATTTATGAAAAGTGCAGTGGTATGATACGTTAACCCTTTAAAAAACTACATAAGAATCCTCTAAACCAGAATGAGCCCATTCAGTTTTTCTAATATTCTGTGTAACACGGAGGATTAGCCTTGGAAAAACTTAACATACATAATAAGAGCCATGTTTTAACACAATCTATTATAACCAGACAGTTTCCCTTTAACTATTAAGTGCAAAAAAACAATGCTTACAAGCCTTAGCAGTCTGCACACACACAGTTTAAACATGCAGTTGAAATTTAAGCTGTGAAATCTTCTTTGACCGCTTATCTCAAGAGACAGAAGATCTGCATTCTCACTGCATGCTACCAGCCTTATGAGGAACAATGCAGAAGCACTTTGTGAACGTTTAGAGAAAGCACCACCAGAAGGTTGCTAGCGACAGCAGGATTCCCACCACAGAGTGGCCGGCCAGTGACACAGAGGCTGCGTTACACAGGTCAGAGGTACAGCAGGAGAACTTGAAGCTGGAAAGTTTGGGAAATTTCTGAGCGATTGTGGCGTAATCACATTCGGAGTATTTTATACACTGCCGGAATGTATCACCACCTGGAAGAGAAACAAGGCAAAGGGTTTATCAAAATGTCATTTAAAAAAGAAGTGTTAGGCCTTTTTGACAATTTTGTAGATTTCAAAAAAATACTATTTGTTGTGTATTTTGTCGTTGGGGCACCTCTCTCGTAGACTGACACACAGGCGTCATCATAGTAGCAGTCCCGAATCTTAGAGCACGTTCCTGTGTAGTCCTTACAACTGTAACATTTAATGGCAGAGCCTTGAGAGAACGACAGAGACACATAAAAATGACAAAGACATCTTCTGCATTCATAATCTTCTGCATTTATGTTTAATAGGGTCAGTGGCAAATGATGAAAATGAATACATACCAAGTCCCACCAGAGCCAGACAGAACACCACACAGACTCCAATAGAAGTTTTCATAATGCCTTCAGTTTACCAATCTAATCCTGACTGAGAATGAAAGAGAGAAAAAGAAAGGCAGAATGTATCGTTTGAATTAGTCTGAGTGTGACTGCCAATGTGTTTTCAATCTAAAATATTATGAGGATGATATCATTAGATCCTAAAGGACTTATAGGGAGTGGGGGTATAAGATGTCAAAGGAATTTTGGGAGAAATTCTTTTATTTTTCTTAAAAATAAAGAAACATTATTTTAAAGAATTTCTTATTAAATTCTTTTGCCTTACAAATTACATTTTTTATTTCTTGTAACAACCTTTGATTTTTGCAATTATTATCTCCCAGCAGTAATTAAAGTAGTGAATGTTCTAATCAATAACATATTAACTAAAATTAAAGTTAATGACTCTTTTTGCGAAACACAGCATACCTGACATTGCAACACTGCATAAAGAAGACTTGGGCATGTTGTTACCATCTTTATACTAATACATTTTTAGGGTTATGATGTTAAATCATCACTAATATTAAATATTTAATACTACAGAAAATAAAACCGTACAACAAAAAACAACATATATTAAACATTAAAATAAAACAACAACCCAATTGTTGTGGCAATCAAATTTAATTGATGAATTAAAATGACAACCGATTAAAAGCCGACTTTGGACTAAGTTGGCTTAGTGTCATAAAAGTCATAAAAAATGACTTTTATATTATAGTTGATTCTGGCCTGAATGTGTGCCAGTGTTTGCTCAATAGTTATTACAAAAATAATATCACTGGAATTTCCATTTGAATACAATTCACAACTTAAAATATTCTTTTAGATTGTCCTTTCAGAGGCATGTAAATGATCTAACTAAATGTTTTCTTTTATATAACATTTTAAATGTAATTTCTATATTTCTTAAAACAAAAATTAAATGCATGCTCATTTAAACCAAAAGGTTAAAAAATATAAATATAAGAAAATTAAAACAGAAGATTAGTCACACATTTCATCTTTCATTGTCTTTCAAAAAGGTTGAAAAATAATACTGTTTAATATTTAATTGTTGTAAATTTAAATTTAAATTACTAGCAGAGCATGTCAACTACACAACAGAAACATTTTCTAATGCATTAATAAATGTCGCCAATAAAATTTGTATGCCATTATTTTGCAGTTACCCCTCTGTAGTCTTACCCTGAAGTGAAGAAATCCAACTGCACAGAACTCCAAACCACTCTGAAAACCGAAGAGCTTGAGTCCACACACTCTTTTCTAAACACGCCCACAATGCCCTTCAATAAATCTTTTGTATCTTGTTTCATTGTATTAAAATGATTATTGGACCAATCATGCAACCTTTTATCCCGATAAAGTAAAACGGTTATGATCTAGTGCGTTGTATATTTTAAACTTATTAGAAAAAACTAAAAAGAACATCTTTCCCTATTTCATTGCTGTAAGTAACTTATCACCAATTTCTCAATATTACGACAACCTTGACAACTAGATATTTATCAAGGCTGAGGTTGTAATGTTAAATGTTAATCATTTAATTACTTAGTTGCTATCAATAATACATTTCCACAGCAATTTAATGCAAGGACATTTTCCTTGAACATGTGCTATTCACATCTGCAGTCTTATCTTTTAGCCATCAAGATCCTTACTTGATACCCTATGACCACATATTTGGGTCATGCATTGGCAAACATGGGCTTTCTATGTGTCATTCCTGGACACAGAGTTAGACAAGAATCCATTCTGTTGGACTTGTAACAAATGTGAGTTTGTGAATGAAAATCAGAGTGAACAGTGAATTTACAATATGACAACAAACCATACAGGGTCATAGAACATCCACAAACCGAAATTCTAGCTATAATTTCTATAAGAAACAAAATAGACCTTCACATGAATAGTCTTGGTTCAAGTTCAAGTTCATTTCTATAGCGCTTTTCACAATGGCACACTGTTACAAAGCACCTGTACAAATGCAAAAAGATATCCAAAGATATTAAACTGTGAAAACTGGAATTGAAAATGAAAGAAAGTGTAGGAAAGATGAATATCAATCAATCATTGATCAAGATCAATGGGGTTGGTGTTTGCTTTCTTCATCTTGGTATAATTAACTAAGGAAATTAGGGAAACCATTTGTTACTTAAGATATACATTTAAAATGTTGTATTCAACTTTATAAATGTGTCACAGTGATAACTGGGCAAGTCTTTAATCAGTTCCCAGAAACAGCTGATTTGCAGGTTCTCTTTCATATAAACATTTAAAAAGAATCAGGATGGGGCAGATTCAGGTCAAAAAACAAGCCACACTACAAAGAAACATCAGTCAGAATACAAAAAGGCCTTTTTAACACGTTGTCATAACAACTGACACTAACAGGTTGGGTTAGGGTTAGAGTTTGAAATGACTCCCCGTTTTGTGTTGACAGAACAGTAAGTGTTTGTTTCAAACAGAATTTGTTCACAGCATGAGATAATAGCACTATGGCTAATTATTCGAACAAGATCAATGGGTTCTTTGTATTTATATAGTAGAAAACATTCTAATCTCAGGGAGAAAGTAAACAAATAATTAAAAAATGAAATATGGTATTTATACATTATCACCTTTTATTTACTCCAAATAAAAAAAACTCACATATACAAAATAAAAAAACTGAGTTATTAACCTTTATTAACCTTATTAACAGAAAGGGCTAGTGCTCAGAAAGTAGTGTAGAACATCATAGCCAACTGCTGAAAAATCTTACTGCACTGCATTATTTTACAAAAATGATTACAATTGCAGTCATAAACATGTAAATCTAAATCATCATACACCTAGGAAATGAAGCAGATAAATTCACTCTGATCTTCATTATTCCTGATCCTTTACCTCCAACAAACCCCCTTTTTATGATTTTTAAAAGCAAAACCAGACAAAGCCATGCTAATGCCATATACAGTTTAAATCAGTGTGTATAACCTTCAGCCCTTAACAAGATCCAAGCTAAAAATAAAACCCTGACAAAGATACCCAAAGGGCAGACAAGAAGGTTTGTCTGAACTTCAGTTGTGTGAACACACCTATTTGGACTGTTTCTGAAGCTAACCAGCATAGAGCAAGTAACTGATAAAGTGTAATGATCACTTGGTCAAGATCAGTTAACAAAGCAGATGAGGCATGAACTGGCTGGTTTGGCCATGTGCTTTTCGCTCTTTGCACAAACAGTTATACACAAACACAAACCATATCAAGGGATCAATTTATTATGTAAACCAAAATAACAATATTCAATTCGGTCTCTCTCTTTCTCACTATAACTATACACACACACACACACACACAAAGTAAATATTCCCAGTTCAGTGTGTGTATTTTTATTTTTACAAAAGGACAGCACATTCTCTCTGTGCTTTTACTACAATTGTGTGGTCTTCAATAAGTGGCAGGTCACTGTGAAACTCAGGCAAGTAGAGCCAGTCTCAGACATACAATAAACTCTCTAGCTTTCACTCAACCACAAATCTCGCTCGCAGACTCAAACATATATACAATGATCTCACACATTCACTGGCACACACACTCACAAACACACACACAGCACTACACATGCCCTCACAAACTGGAGACAAAGCCCAAGAGGCGACAGGCACAAAGCTGCTGTACAATAGACAATGGATTCCTAGAAGCTCTGTTTGTCCTCCTGTGCTCCTGTTTGAGCAAGGGAGCGTGCCTGTCTGCACGTGGGCGGGTACTGGCATGTTAAAGTGCATCAGACGTGTCGAGGGCAGTGTCCGCCCGGGTCAGCCATGTTCATTCCACGCATGTCTCCCTCCTCATAGTCATCTGTGTCTGATGAATTTTCATCATTGTAAGGAGCAGAAACTTCACTGACTGAGCACTAATTAGAGAGAAATAAAGAATGGAGGATTCTAAATTTGTAAGGACTACTCAACAAGTCCAAATCCACACACTTTAGCATCCTGGGTGTGGTTAAAGCAGCTTATTTTTGGAACTATCAGAGAGACAATACTGACTCACCGACCGCACCACTGATTCACGGAATGGTGGACACACCATGTGGAATCGTGGGATCGCGACGTCAAACACTTCCTCTTTGTTTTTGAGCCGGTGGAATGTGTAGTAGCCTTCCATGTACTCTGAGGTCGTGGAAAACGTGGTGCAGCTGGCGTACTCGTGAACTTTTCCGGGTGTCATCACTGGAAACTCGCCTGCATGTACCATTATATGCAGAAAGCACCAGTGTTAACAGATCATAAGTGAACGTTCTTAAAATGAAAGGAGTTTTGTGTTGTTTAAAGCTTGGAGATTCTGTCAGAACACAGAATGAATCCTCAAACTCTGCATATTTATTACCAGAGGAAAGTTGATGCTTATGAAACAGGGATGGGTCTTACCCACAACACCGGGGCCACGGACCTCTTCCACATTTCCATTTGCGTTTGTGATCTTCCAGTATCGGCTGTCTAGCTGGCATGCATTCTCTGGCAGGGCCGACTTTGCCATCTCAATCCTGATGTATATGGCAAAGATCAGAGGTTGTAGGTTTAACAACAACTTATACGCCTCAGCTCAGATAATTTCAGTATACACTGTTTGATTACAACTAACCCTGTTAGCATTTATTATGTTTTCTTCTACTGAGATGCCTATTTTTGTCAGCTGTACCACAAAAAACAATGGATGGCCACTGTAAACATTTCAGCAAGCCAATTAAAAAAACGCTGTTTGAAATTATTGGCAAATAACAAAATGTTTTTTTTTTCGCACAAATGATTACAATATAATGTTGATCGCCATATGCGCAAGCTGTGTGAACAGGCATGAGAAAACACTGAAGCACTGAAGTTTCTCGCAAAAACAGCCTGACTCAGATTACTGAACTCTATGTGTAGTACCTGATCCTATAGGTGAAGAAAAAGTGTGGTGGATGAACTGAACTGAGCTCTGGCAGGAAGGAGGTGGAGACAGATACGGTGATGTCACCAGTGGTTGCCACGCAACGCTTGTCATGTACATACCTGAACAAACACGAAGAGAAGTAAAAGTGGCACTTAGTTCTTTTATAATTGTCCTTTGTAATGTCAGATGTTGATATAAAGGAATGGTTCACCCAAAAAACAAAAAGTCTCATTTACATAATTTACATTTACTTTTTATGTTCGCTATTTACCATTTATCATTTACTATTCAACAACTTTTTTTTAAGATAACAAGGTACTGTGTGGCGCATAGACCACCTGAAGATCTGGTCCCGAATGATGGGGTATTCTCCTGTTACCACATTATCAACATAAGAGGTAAACCACTCAGTAAAGTTTAGGCCTGAAAGACAGACAGAAGAGATAGAATAATCTACACTGGTTCTTGGAACTAAAATGCATTTAATGCAGCTGTTTTGCATTCTGTTACCTGTAATGAACATGTCAATAGCGGAGGGATCTTGTGCCAGCTGATCCTGTGAAGTAAATACATTAAGCAGCATAAGCAAGAGGGGCTGTGATACACAGGAAGACAAGAGCGCCTCTCACTGGTAAAACTGCAACAACGCAAGAAAAATTCCACTCTTTATCTAACACACCCCACATCTGATCTTCTGAACTGCTTCAGCTCTTATCAGTCAAAATACAGTTTGACTCACCTTGAGAGAAGTTTTTACAGAGCTAGTTTGAGTTAATAATGTTGCTATCTGGAACATTTCCCATCTGGCCTCACATAACACCTGGCAGCTTTCATATACATGTGCATCAATAAAAACTGAAAGCCGTGATCTAACCGGGCACTGATAGAACATCTCATTGCGTGTTCGTCCTTCTGTGCTCTCCAGGGCCATATACTGGCTGAGACCAGTATGGAAGCAAAAAGTGAGGGGAAGACACTGTCGCATGCCCTTCCTCTGCTGAAATCCTCCTGCTGCTGTCTCAATATCCAACAGGTCCTCTGAGCGATAGTGATTGGACAAAGCCATGCTGCCCATCAACCTGTGGAGGAAAGAAGTGATGCATAGTGGCATCACATTAAAGGAAGCATGTCTGCTTGCTTACATAAATGTTATTCCAATAATGTATGTAACGAACAGGAGTATTTAAATACACTGTATAAATGGTCAAACATGTTTTAAGGGTTTACAGGCAAATCAAAATAAACAGACAATGCAAGGAACCCTATTTAATTGAGATTTTAAAGTAAACAGGTTTTTCCGGTTTTGATACACAGAAAGCCATGCACACACACTCAGTAAGCTGACAGAATGCTGGTTAGGGCATCTGTATGCAAAGTGAAACTGAAGGTATAAATCTAGGTGCGTCAATCAGGTTGTTCCTAAAAATGTTTACAAATTATCGACTGACAAAAAAACACCTTAAGGTGATAACATGACCTTACATTTTGTCCTGTATAAAAGAGACAGAAGTCTTACCCAGGTACCACTAGTTTCTGCCCATTGTGTATCCTATAGGAGCAACGATAGTCATTAGGGAGTTTGCAGCCAATTTGAGCCTCAATGGTGTCCAGCTCATCCTCCCTCACTCCCTCTACTCGAGAAAAAAAACACCCCTTTACAAATATAATACACATGCCTGAATTGCAACAACATTAGTGCACTTTACAATGACTCCTCATAGCTTTTCACAACATGGATTGATGTGTGAGGGTTCAGACAGACCTTTGAGTGAAGCTATCATTCGAGGGCATTTCTGATTCAGGTAGTTCTTCAGGTCATCCCAGGCTTTCTTAAGAGTGCTGTAATAGTCAATGTAACGGCCCAGATCGGTGTAATACTCCCGAAACAGCTCTTTCCAGGTCAGGCCTCTCTGAGCTTTATCTGTCCTGAAATCAGAAAACTGCCATCAGTCATAAACACTAACAATAATTAGACCAATGCCACTTTTTGATTACATTACAGCAGCTGTATAATTGATATGCGCATAGATATGTCACAAATAACATCAAGGGGAATTTACTCTGTTAGAAGCCAGTGCTTTTGACAAAGCCTCTTCCACAGCGGGTTATGGCCTGTCAGCTCATTGAGGCGACGACTCACAAAACTGCAGCTTTACAAAAAACATATCAAAATATTAACGTCACACAGACAAGCATCGCCCCATTCCATTACTGTCAATTTACATCAAGTCATGCACTTTTATCTCCAAACGTATAAAAACAGTGTAACAGAGTGTTAGATAATGTCTTATCATAGTGATATCATAGAGATATTTTTGCCGTAGATTGTCTAGATGTCTATCAAAAACGATCAGCACTTGCATAATATAACAAGCTAACTTGCTAGCACTGCCAGCTAACTGTGCAGCGGGTATAGTTTCGCATGCACATTCATGCAACAAGCATCCATGGAACTTGTTTCTTATTCCGCGGACTGAGAGAATAATTCACCCAAAATTGTTTACCTGCTCAGATCTCTAAAATCCAGAAATGACAGCACCAAAAGCAACGGATCGGACGGTAAGTTGTCCAAACTGAGTGTTATGGACGTTGCCATCTTGGTACCCTATTCAGAGCCAAAACCCCGCCCCTTCACTGCGATGACAAGAGGGCGTGTCCGCACGCTGCTGTGTTATCAAATAATACGCACATGTTACGGAAACTAAGTGTGCGAATAGGTAATAAACAAAATTGCTTTGAAATAGTTATAAGATAAATATCACAAAACGCATCCACAAAACGCAAATTGCCACCTAAGAAAAATAAAAATGTTTTAAAATAATCATAAATATTTTATTTGCAATAATTAATCAGTTAAAATAAATAATATTTACCTAATTGCATTGTATGAAGGAAACTTTGAAGTTTTTCCAAGGACGTTTCATTAATATTATTTGCGTTGATTCGCTACAAGGGGTTTGCCTTTCGATCACCTCAAGATGGCATCACACATTCATCTTCTGTCTTGCATCTCAAGGTCAAAGCAATTAGAAATCATTGTGACGAACTATAGGACAGCTCCATCTATTCAAAGAATAGGGAGGACATTAGCCAGTGTTAACAGATACAACTAAGACCTGGATACATGATAAAATAAAACTGCAATGAAAATAAAATGTCCAATTCATTATCATCTGTAAAATTGTTAGTACATGACATACACTACAGTAGCCTGTGCTGCTGTTTCTCTGTAGGTATTTGTCCTTAAAAAACACGTTAAAAAGGCTTAACATGAGTAGGGTCCTAAATAGCATTAAGAGTTAAATTAATAAATCACAAATTTGTGATGTAAACTCAAGGACAAGGATAAAGAGCATGACCGAAACTACATTAGCTTAGTCCCTTTGCTGGCACCAGCTAATAACTATAACATTTATGTAATCAGCAAATATAGATATAAAATATATCATTTTCTTATTGCTATATTTACCTACAATATTTTACCTTTATTGTGCTAAATAAATATTCATATTTGTATATAAATACTCTGGTTCACTCATTAGTGGGTGAAAAGTAAAACACGCACAACTGAACCATTCTATGTTTTATAAATTTCTATATAGTGCACACCCAGTGTGTGAAGGTGAGTTCAAGCCGCTCTGACGTTAAAGCTGACGTACAGCCACTCTGGTGATGGCGGTGATGCTGGGGGGAGAGGGGGGCTGCAATGACAAACATATGCTTATTAAGGAGGGCTTGCCAGCCATCTAAACCCCTCCCCTTTCATTACCTCACTTCTGTCTATGTCTTTCTCTCCTTCCCTCTCTCTCCCTTGCTGTGTTTCTCCCTCTCCCTTGTTCCTGGCTGAGTTGGGTTCAGACAGTACGTTACACACACATGCTAAAACACACGTGCCAGTCTATGTCTTCCTCTCTAGACCAGCTCTCCCCAGCATCTCCTCTCCTCAATCTCACCATGGAAGCACATCAGTGAAGAGTGGATTGTTCGTACTCTTTTCTCCTGCTCTCTCCTCTGCACATCATTCCGTGTGTTTGCGTGTCTGTTCCTGGCTGGGAATGCTCATGTCTGTGACAGCGCTGTTGGGAGCAACACTAGGAACTGTGTCTGGAGTGCTGACATTGTGCGGTCTCTCACTGCTTTGCAAGAGCTGTAAGAAGGAAAAACTTGAGAGGGGGGATGATACTGACCCAGAGAAAGCCAAACCAAACATCCTTCACACTCTGACACAGGTAGGAGTCAAACTTCTCATAGACACATACACACATGCACACATGGAGAATCAGGACCAGCATCCAGACTTTTAAATACAGACACATGCAAGTACACTTACATGAGCTAGAACACATATAAGAGGAAACCAAAAGCATCTACGAGGTGACAAACAAGAACACGCTGTACAGATTGTGTGAAATGGATGGATGCTTACATAACACAGGTTAGCTCAGGCTCAGGCACAGACTACATGGGTGTATATATATATATATATATATATATATATATAGTGATGGAGTGATGGAATTTTCAAAAAAGCATCTTGTTGCAGTCCATTTTTAATCTGTCTATTCTAAATCTTCACTAAATGTCTGATTGGAAAGGAAACAGATTCCTGTTTTATACAGTATAGAAAAAATGTCTCCTTAAGTATCATTTTTGCATGACAGAAATATTGATATTAAACCAGGAAATAACAAAGGACTTCACAGCCTTTAGATGGTTTCCTTTTACAAAACTTTTATAGTGTCAAAGAACATTCCCCAGTTACAAGCAGTTTCTGCCAAATATAACCACAGAAGGGAAGGCTAGGGACAAGTCTGATATTATTAGAATGTTATTCAGAGTGCTTTTATCACAGATAGTTAGTTTAGAAATGATTTGTACTGAAATTCATACACAGACACAGACACAGACCCACTCGTACACACATACTCAGTACTCACACACACTTCTGTGCCATGTATTTTTTGCAGCCAAGCTTTCCTGAACCAGTCCAGAGTCACGACTCACAAAACCATACACACACACAGCTTTTGTGTATTTATATACTCACATGCAGCCTGTACAAGCCAGATTATTTGTGTGCCGGAAGAACAGTGAGAGGAAAATCAATGAATAAACCAGACCACAGAGGCCGCACATGAAAATGTAATATCTGCAACAATGTCTTAATTTAACTAGCAGGTCTGATCTCAGCTCCTACTGTCTTTCTCTTTAAAAGAGATGATAGTGATGATTATTAGAGAGAGAGTACAATCTATGTTCTACATTAACATATGCAATTCAATAAAATTCTACAGTGGCAGACCTGTGCAGTAAACGATAGTAGCACATTTGCTGCTGCTGTATAGGAAAACATCATAATTAAATTAATACCGATGAGACATGAAGATAGAGCTGTGTGCTATGTCTGTGTTAAAATCCAGATGTAATGTTCAGCTCAGTCTTATATCAGGCAAGTAAATGTAAAGTAGGCGAGCGCTGTCTCATTGCACCAGTATTAATTATTCATGAAGAGGAAGAGGAAGGCAGAGAATATAAGAATATTCTTTCCCGCTCCAGCATGGTAACGGCCCACCTAGGGAAATGGAGTGCTCTGCTATTGATTTTTTCATTCATGCTTGCCTCTTTTTTCATGTCAGGCACTTCACATCAAAATCCCAACGAAACGTAACACTCAGCCAGCAAAAAGCCAGTGGTGAAGCGTCATTCACTGACTCAAATATATACTTCAATCTGTGGTTATCTGTGGATTTTTGTCGAAATTTAAACTTTTTTCTCGGTTTCTCTTGCAGTGAGAGAACTTTAGATTTCTTTGGTCATTTTTC
Organism: Botia kubotai; assembly: GCA_036877585.1. NCBI lineage: Eukaryota > Metazoa > Chordata > Actinopteri > Cypriniformes > Botiidae > Botia > Botia kubotai. The sequence continues at coordinate 21,340 of JAZGTI010000414.1, read as the reverse complement.
AGGGTCAAGCTGTTTTTATTGTATATGTTCTATGATTAAAATCAATGGTTTAATATCGCATAATCAGTATTTTTTCTACACATTCCAACATCATTGGAATTGGAAATCCTCATTGTTTTGTTCACCTCTCTTTCTTGTTGTTTAACTCTATTCCTGTGCATGTTTTAGTTCAATGTGCAGAAATTGACTGAACCCATCCAGCCTCAAGCATCTTTGAAGTTCCCTAAAATATACTGGCCCAAACCTTCCATCCCTTCTCAAGAGGTAACAAACTACAATACGCATGGAGATGCCAGCGACACATCTGCTGCTGAGCTCGACACCTGTAACCAGGCAACAGGATGCGAGGAGGTTTTCTCCCTCCCGCGGCAAGGTGAGAAAATGACAGCTAAATCTAATGGAATATTTGAACAATATGGGAGGCTCTAAGGTGTGACCACTTTCATATTCATGTTCATGTCACTGCACTGCAGTCAATAGGAGAGGTCAGATTATTTTACTTAATCAATGATTTATATATATTTTAGTAAACCTGAAAGTGTAATTTATTTATGGGGATGAATTTATTCTACAGATAGAATTATGTGGAAACAATGTCATATCACCCTCTAAAAGATTAAATTAGGTTTGGCAGATGAACATTGATTTTACTCACAGCGCACAGCTTCTGTTACAACGAGTAAAGGTTATATAGAACATACCTGTAATAATGAATGACCAAGGCCGCTCTGTCTGAACTTCCACCCACTCAGAAGAAGCAAATTTGCTTGCGTTCTCTAAGGAACTCAGCATGACTGTCATGATTTTCTAGTCTCAATAATGGAAATCATTTGAATGAAAATACTCAAATACTCAGAACTCAACCTACACTCACACTCTTGTCCTTTACATCAGCTTCTACAGATGAGAAACCCTGCACTTCTGAGCAAACCAGTGCCATGACGACAAGTAGCTCCATCCTATATCCCAAATTGCACTTCTCCATCAGCCTGCACAAGGAAAATGGAGAGCTACACATCAGCATTGTTGAGGGTAATACACTTTTCATCTAACTTACTGTACAGTTCTGTTTCTAGAAAAATTCCAGAAGATGATGGCTATTAGTCACAAGTGATAATTGCTAATATGTGTTTTAAATTATATTCAATAAACATCTACATTCTGCATTGTTGTGAAAATGGCGCAATATTGTAAATATGTTGGTAAAAATTATTTTATGCTTTTACGCTTCACAATTTTATGAACTAAACAGAAGTGTGATCACATAACACTACCACATCGCCTCGTACAGTATAATGATGGACATATAATATTGGTTTAAATGTCTGAGTACACATTGCAAATTTTAGATTACAAATTTAATGTAAACCTGTAAATAAACAGAACATTTTAGCATTTCTAGTTCACTGTTCCTTGCCTCCAGTGAAGCACACAAGATGCTTTTTAGGACATTCTCCAGTCAAGCAGAGATAACATACATCATCATGGGTTTGCCAACTTGAGAGCATACTGTCCTTAAAGCTAAAAACAACACAGATTTTTTATGAAATAGACAAATCATGAAAATGAAACATAGAAGCTTTTTCACAAATGGACTAGAAGGATTTTTTAAGTCCATATTTGTAAAATGCATGTCTCATACTTCAATCCTTTTATGGTTCAGCCAGGTGTGTCATGAAATACACACAAAAAGCAGAGGAGTCATATACGTCTGTTGAGGCGGCAACAGTGAGAGGTTTTGATATTTAAAACCTCTCTGTGATTAAATCAATGTTTGGGAGAAATCTCTTTCATGCAGCTTAAAGCCTCTTAATCACAGAATTACCATTTCAATAGTCACAGGCGTGACTGATACACATCATTATCGGTAATGAGAGTAAATCTGCTTCAAACTCGAAACCTCTATTCTGCTCATCCAAACGAGGAAGACAGAAAAAGAGGATCAATCATGCTGGCTGAGATGAAAAGTGAGGAGTCATAAAGCAAGAATAACTAATGCTTGGAGCTTTTTTGGCATGGAGGAGCTTCACGGGGCCCAATTTGTCATTGTGCTCTATGTCATAATCTAAAACGTCAATTTAAAGTCTCTTTTCTTTCTCTTCCAATTTTCCCACAGCTGAGAACATATCAGTTGAACCAGGATGTGAGGGATATATATCAGGGTGTGTGAGCATCTCTAAAGAGCAGATGCATGCACAGACATCAGTCCACAAGCTGGCAGCACGGGTACGGTGGGGTGAGGAACTAGTCTTTGCCCTGCCCCTGGAGGGCACACTGGGGGCTGATGGTCTAGATGGAGAAGTGGCCCTCTCCCTTCACTGCTGTGATCGATTTTCCCAGAATTCTACTCTAGGCACTATGCGCTTTAAACTGGCTGATGTCAGTATGATGTTAGATGCTGACTGCTGGGTTGACTTACAACCACCCAAACAGGTAAGGAACATACCTTTACACATTTAACATTACTGAATTCATCTGAAAGATACAGTTAACACAATACATATTACGTCATTCAGGTTTTTGCTTGATAAAAGCCATGCTGAGGAATGTATATTGCATAACGGACTACGGTTTAGCAATCTTATATGAAAACTATGAGAATGCATTAGAGACCAATTCAATATGAAGAAAGTAAAGATTGATGTGAGGGTGCTGTTTAAATCTATCTCAGGGGCTGGAAGTTTATAACTCTGCATAAACATAGCAAATAATTAAAGCTATATGGGCAATATCTATTTATATACTGACACATAGGAGAAAGATATTAATGGACATTGTGTGACCTTTAAAATATTTTAGCAGGCTAGTCATCTACTGAGAGAAGGAAAAGTCAACCAGTGAGTCATGCTGGATTTCTGTGTTAGTTATATTGATGAGCGCCCCCCTTCCCCCCCACACACTGAGCAGCTATTTACTCTATAACATCAGAAATGCAGGCATAAAAACTAACATACCCTAATTTACCAGTAAGAAGGAGACAAGTTTAATTATATGAGAATGAGAATTATATATTATATAGAACATAATATACTATATAAAACATTAATGACAATCATGTCTGACATACCTGTTCCTTTCTTCCAAAAAAAGATATGTGATCTCTCTCCCTGTACAGCAGTACAGGGTATATTCTACAGGCACACACATGCAAACACAACTCATTACTATATAATGTTGCCGTGGTTACACACTTGATGTGGGATTTATTATGGGATGCTAGCGTGTATTTACATGGCTGATTCTAAATTATTTTCACAAATGCAACGTGGACAAATTGACAGAAGTGTAGCAGTAGTTCAGACAAAGAGCTGTTAAGCAAATGATTCTGTGAGTATTTATCTAAAAAAAACATTATCTCCATCCACACCTTATGTGCATAGAATCTCTGGGGTTTCAGATCATATATCTTTGTGAAAACACATAGACAAGCAAGTATTCCACCCCCAGTACTGTCTATGATGTCATATTTCTTCAGCGCAGACTCTTTATCTGCGTCATCACTCCTCCCAGAGGAGATTCTGTTCCAAAACACACACAGACGTGCCAGGAATAACTAACCACCATTGGACTGCAGAGAAAAGAGGAGAGGGATAGAAAAAGGGAGAGAAAGTGGGGGTGGAAAAAGGGAAGCAAAATTGAATGCGCTACCTGGGAGGTTTTAGCCAATTTGTTGCTTTTGTTTGGCATTCATGTGCGTATGTAATGAGCCAGGTCTGTAATAAAGAGAATGACGCAGGTTGCGCTGGGCGGCATGAGCACCACTCAAGGTTATTTGTTACAGCAACACAGCAACACACTAATTTTTTAATATTTAGAGAGGATATGGGAGGCTTGTGACCACACACATGATTCATATTTAATTTGATTATTCACTTTTTAAAACTTTTAATTACAACCTAGTGTCATAAAGAAATGTCCTCGATGAACTGCATTTTAATTTATTTCTTGTCTTTATGAGATGACTATTACAATGCTAATATGACCCAGTGACTAATGCAAAATGTTAATTTTAACTACCTACCGCATTATTCAGCCAAATCATTCTGACCTTTCGATATTATCAGTTTTGTTACTGTGACTGTTTGTCCCATTCCTGGCATAATACAAAACATCAAGATTTGATAAATTCTATCTGGTAAGAGATAATTCAAAAGTGCCAGATAACATTAACTTTTTCAAAGGAAATGTCACATTCTGCTCAGGCAGATGGTTAAGTGGGGCTGACTGAAGGCATTGGTGAATTTGTATAAGGTCATGATGGTAATGAAATACAATCATTCAGAGTGTTTAACCTCAGTGCTGTGCTGACAAATTAGTCATTTCGAATCAGCAGCTTTTTCTCTGAGAGAAGAGCCAGTCACATTCAATCTGCCACACATTACCAGAACATTTGCATGAAATTATTCTCCGTGCTGTCACAGACCAGGTTGATGAACCATGCAAACAGAACTGTGTGAATAGAAAATTCTGTATAATTCTCTGAATATGTACAACAGGTTTATAGTCCAATAATTTGATCTGAACTATCTTTTTAAGACTTACAATACGCATTGTCATATCTCAGCAGGAAGTGACATTATCAGCTGGAGAGTTATTGTTGTCACTTAGTTATCTCCCAGCAGCCAACAGACTTGGAGTGGTTGTAATGAAGGCAAAAGGACTTCTGTCAGACAAACTGAAAGACAACATAGGTATTACCACCTCAGTATGTGTATATTATATTAACATTAAATACAAAAACAAAAAGATATTACCAAATAATAGTGTATTATGTGCTATCAGTTATCAGATGATAATGGAGATTCAGCAGTTAGATGAATTAACAGCTATTAACATACATGTATGTAATAATAGAATATTAGAAACAATCTTTTGCTGTAATAAACAGAATACTCTGCGCTGTATGTTCTCTGACAGATTTGTCAGTAAAGCTGACTCTGAAACATCAAAATGCCAAGCTGAAGAAGAAGCAGACGCGACGAGTGAAGCACAAAATTAATCCGGTCTGGAATGAGATGATGATGCTGGAGCTGCCCAGCGAGCTACTAGCTAAATCCAGCATTGAGTTGGAGGTACTAAACCTGGCTGTCCCCGGGACTCTGCTCCCTCTGGGCCGATGCATGCTGGGACTCAACACCTCTGGCACAGGCCTACAACACTGGAAACAGATGCTAGATAATCCACGCAAGCAAATTGCAATGTGGCATCCTCTATACACATAAGAGTTGGATATGTTTGGATTTTATGATAGTGCTCTACACTTGTGTAAAAATATGTAGTACTCTGATATAATAAATATGTAAGTATATAAAAGTGAAACCAGGTGTTATCACGTTGTAACTAACTTCTCTGCAGAGATCAAAGTAAGGCTGAAGGAAGACAGTCCCAACAGTACCAATAATATTTTAATGTATATAGTGCTGCATTTACCCTTGGTGTTGTTTTCAGTGTCCGTTTAAAATACTCAATGCTATTTTAAATTGGTGTCAGAGCTGTAATAATTTCCCAATATGTTTGTGTAAGATTGCCACCTCAAACATGAGGTTTCCACCTCATCGTGAATTTACAATTCCAACACATTTTAGGTAAAAACCATCTCTGCTTGTTATGACCCTGGAGCTGACAGACAATGCTCATTTCTAAATATTAAATTGGCCATTTCAGTTCACAGGTTATAAAGATATATAATATTGCAACAGCTGATTATATAGTAATGCACTTTATTGTATTAGAATAATAATTGTTTAATACAACCTTATGAACCCAAGTGTGTCTAACATGGGTGAGAACAGAAAGCAGGACATTCCTGTAAAAAGTATTAAGATATATTTGAAGATTTGACAGCAGGCACCCCCGATAAATCCCACTGTGAACGAATTAGCTCCACCTTTCTGTCTTGTAAGGTTAATATATCTACAGGGTCTCATAAAGGCAGCTTTATTCCTCTCAAGGTGCATGTACTGTATGTGTTTCCTAGAAGAAAAGTAAAGATAAGTGGTTTATATGTGGCAACAATGTTTCTGCAAGCTAACATTTTCACTGTGGCATCTCAAAAGGTCAGGTGGTTGCAGGGTGCAGGTTCATCTTAAAAGAGTTAAATTTAAGAGTTGCTTCCTGTAAGGTTACTAAAATTACAGTAATTACTTCATCTTGTAATTTCTTATAAAATGTCTGATAAAAACCTCATAACTGGAACCAAGAATATTCAGTCTGAAAATGTGGATTTGTACTGTTTATCAGACTACACAAAACAAAAAAAAGTGCAAACTGTACGCATCAGATATTTTCTGCTTCTTGGATATATATTGAGACATACTATAACCAGACAGCAGCTGCCACAGAATATAAAGTCTAAGCATTTATTTTATGTGTTTTACTGTTTTTCGTTTTGTGTGACCTGGTAACAATATAATCTTGAATCAAATCAGATCATCCATTATATCATATTGAATTTGTTATATTACTTCGTTTTTTGAGTCTGACATCATCAACTCAAAGGCAGGGTGATGCATTCACATGCAGGGTTTTAAATTCTGTGCAATGTTTTAATTGCTCATAATTTTGTTAAATTTGATAGATCAGAGAAATATCAGACGTGTAAAATATTTTGATAGCAAATTCAAGCTTTAAAGATATTTCTAAAGTAGTTTTCTTAGGTAGCAATAAGCTAAAGCAGCATCAATTCTGCATCAATTCAATTAAATATACTTGATTACATTATTAATTGCAAATTACATCTTAAAAGTGTCACTACAACAGTTCATGATCAAATTACATTATTTCCATATCTGTTCATTTTAGGCAAGACCTGTGGATTGTTATAATCACTGAAATCTAGTCCATTTCTATTAAACATTTGTGTAATTTTAAATTAACAGAAATCTGTTGCTACACTATTTGTAACCCACAGATGCTTCTTTTTGTGAAACAAATCGTTTGTGTTGTGTGAAATAAATATTTCTTAAAATGTGTTGATTCTCATGTTGTTTTTTAAGAGATACAACCTAATAGATAATCTCTATTTATAGAATTGGTCAGATTTCATATACGACACACAGATGAACATAGTCAGGAAGTGACAGACTGCACCTCCCACAATCAGCATCACATTAACACACCTATTAATATATCAGAGAGAGAAAGAGGAAGACTGGACAACAGAAAATGATTATAGCAAATCGCAGATGACTTGATAACAGCATATTAAAGTCATCTTTTTGTTTGCCTTGCTCTTTCTGCTCTATTTTTCCTTCTTTGTGTCTCAGCTTTAAAATAAATACATGACCTTGTGGCATGTTGCATAACAAAAGTTCATATTATTGTATTCACTGATGCCATTAGTGGGCAGGCAAAAAATAGTTTAAAAGAATAGTTTATTTTCTGCTATTTGGTAGCTGTAAAAACAGCACAGGATACACCAACAGTAACTGCAATGCATCACTGATGAGCCTCTTATATAATCCAACTGATAAAAAAATCCAACGGACACCCACCTGCTGGATATATTGCTCTGCCAGAGCTAAAATTATTTTGCTTGAAGGGCTGTGTGTATAAATGATTGAATGAATGAGACGTCCAACACACAACACATCACATGACAAATGACTTTAAACATGCCCTTATGAGCATGAATGGGTACACATGTTAAAGACAGTTATGACAAAGGCGTTATTGTTTGCAGGCTTATTGATTAGGGTTGTGCCCACTAAACATAATGGGCTCTTGAGTGTAAATAAACTATGTCAGTTTATATACTGTCAGTTCAGTATATTTCTCATCAGGTGTGAAACAGATGAGATAGTGATACAATACCCTATACTATACTGCATGCAATACATATCTAACATTAAGTAAAACAGGATACATATAATATTCATTCTGCTGTACTACTATTTAAAAGAACAGAGAGTGAGAGTGAGAGTGAGAGAAAGAGAGAGAGAGGGGAAGCGAGAGATCATTAGACTTATCATTATACTCTTCTGCTGTAAAACCACATAATTACACCTTATTAGTATTATAATCCCAGCACAGACAACACTAAAAACACTGCCTGGATTCTCATTACACATACACATCACAGACTGTTCTGAATCCCTCTGTCACAGCGGGAAAAATTCTACCCCTAGAACCAGCACATGAAATATAAATGAAAGAAATGTTTTCTAGGGAAGATTTTATCTAATATTGAGCTGGATGAAGCTGCCGCCAACTCTGTGAGCTTACATTATTACTACCTGTACTGTTCTGTGTGTCATGACTGTATGAATGTTGCTGAATTACTGTGATGTTGACAACGACAAACAGATCCGGAGCAAGGAAAGCAGAATCAGAAATATCAGAAACTGAATATTTTGGTATGGCCATCAGCTGTAAAAAAATACTTTGGCTAGAGTTGAAAAACCACAGAATCAGCTAAATGAGTTGTACTGCTGTATTTCTATGAGCATTCTAAAACACAGACACTGTTAACTACCTAAATAAACAAAGGGAAATCCAAACAGCACACAGCTTCAGGTCAGGGGTGTGAACACTTAGATTAAACACTCACTACTTATAAAGTGAAGAAAGGCTTTATCAGTACGCAAGTAGTCTCTCATTCACAGTCATCAGCTATATGAAAAGAAGGATGCAGTGATGTCAAAAACCACTAATGAATTCAAACATATGAAGAAAACACAGGCTGCCACGTGTTTTACAAACCACAGCTTGTAGTGACTGTGTCATTTGTGTGTGAATCCAATCTGCCCTGTTTCTCCCCTCTGCCTCTCCTGGGTCAGATGGATCCATGTTGCCACGGTGATGTGGAAGGCCAAGTTATTGGGATCGTTTCTGTTTTCAACACAGGGTCTGGTTTGTAATTTAGAGAGGTGTGACTTCACTTCGAACAACATGATTTAAAATGACTACTTCAGTCTCCTTACCTCACCAATCAGCTCATTACCAACACACACCTGATACAGATGTCCTTAACTATAATATAAACAATTCAATACAAGGCTGGTAGATCAGTATTACCGGGTAGAGAAATCAATAACTGGGACAAAGAGTAAGAGATAAGAGGAAAGTAACGGCGATAAAGGAGAAGTAAAACAGAAAAGGATTAGCAGATTGATAATTAGAAAAACAAACAGATGGTTTCAATGCTAAGACAAACATACAGAAAGCGATTAGAAAGAAGCTTTAGATTTTAAGACATTCCTCTGTGGCTGTGTGTGTCTGCTGAGGCTATAAGCTCTTCTTCTAATTACTATAATTGTCAAAAATGTGTTACTGTATAGGACCTGGAAGTTGAAGGAGATTGATGGATAAAGTCTTGCTCTACCTTTTTTCTGTAGAATAGCCTGTTGCATTCGCAAATACCCAAAAGTTACATTCTATGTTCTGGCTAGACTGTTATATCACATCCCTCACATTTCTTCTCTGCTCAGAGCTGTCCAGGTGTGTTTCAGGATGTTTAAATTAAATAGCAATATATGATCCAATATTTCTGTGTGTTATTTGACTAACCAAATACTTGCCTTTATAGCTCTTCATCCTGAAGGCCTGTGAAATAGTATCTCTCTAGCTCCACCTTGTGTTGAAAAATGTTTTCATTTAGGCTGGGTATACTTTCTGACGCTCCTCGAGCCAGGGTCTATTAAGAATAATGCGTAAAGTAAACTACTGGGCACTTACCCAGAGAACAGGTAAAAAAGCACAACAAACAAATCTATTAAAAGCACAACAAACAAATCTATTCTGTGGCGCTAGAATATGGTGTGGTTAATGGGGACGGGCCAGGACCTTTGATACGGAATCATCAAAGTGAAAATTCCTTTGTATAATACGCCGTTTAATATTTACTTCAAAATCCTAAACAATAGGAAGCACGCTAGGGTACTTTTTTCCAAACAGTTTTAATTTCACTCTGTACCATACAGCAAAGAGATCTTTGTTAATGTATCAACAGCAAATGTTTGTGAAGAATAGCTATGTTTACTTCTTACAATTATTTTTATAAAAATTCAATTCAATTCAATTTTTGTTTTATAAAAATCTAATTCAAGTGGCACCAGTACAGCACGTTTTTGTAGCTTTAACTGAGTTTGTTAGGTTTTAACTGTGAGACCTGTCGGTATGAATACATGTTTTTTCACCAGGGATCACAAAATACATTCAAAGGGCAACTCTCAGATGAAATGTACTGGATGAGGTATGTTTACCCAGCATTTAACTTTAATCCTTCTGTCATGCATCTTTATGTTAGTGTATTTTGCATAATTAATAACTTGCACAAGACATTATAGCATGAAGCTTGTGTCATGCATCCACAGTTTGCCTGCAGTACCCAGAATGACGAAGAGAGAAATGTCAGTATGCTTGAGGTGGATGGAAGGCTGTGGCTTCAGGTCAGCAAAGACATTAAACCAGGAACAGAATTGCTCCTTTTAGGAGATTAAGAAAAAGTCCCTCCTATGGAGCTGGAAGAGGAAACAATAATCCTGCCAAAAGTCCACATGGTGGTCCACAAGGCAAAAAGCAGGAGGAAGCTGTGGACACCATCTCTTTAGATCACCCTGCAGGCTGTGGATGTGAATTAACCCAAAATTTGTGCTGTGTAGAGGAGGTCCATGATATGGTCATTTGCATTTAATATGTAAATGAAAATCGTGTCTTCCAGCAGATCCTGTTCACAGTGGTTTGGAGCAGAACGCCAATACAAATATCAAACCAGAGTATCTAAAACCTCAGATTCAGAAAAGTAAACCTCAAACCAAATAAAAAGAAATGTTTTACAGGACTATGATTCCAGTCCCTACAACTGAAAGGAGCAGATGAGGTACATGAGGGTGAAGCTAAGCAGGCTGAGGAGCTTATTGCTGGAGAGGAGGTTCAGAACATCAGTATGACGACCTCACAAGCCCTGAATACATCAGAGCAGCTGAAGTCAGTAAGAAACCTAAGAGACAGCTCTCGTCTCACAGCTAAACCACGAAAAGCGCACTCCTCAGCCAACCGTATCTACAAACAAGATCTGAGAAACAAGTTAGACCTAAGCAGCTTGACAAAGCTTTTAAAGAAAGCGGAGATAAGTAACCACAAAGAACAAGTATGTGAGAACCAGTACAATGAAAGCATACAGAATGGCTGTTCCTGCAAGGGCCAAAATGAGCCGTAGTTTCAGGATCTCGCTCACCTTAATATACAAGAGAGGAAACACAAGTTTACACATCAAGATCAGAAGCCATACATGTGCTCTCCTTGCTCGGTCTGTCAGTTTAGGTGGACGGCCATGTCTTGGTGGGTTTGCAGTTGTGGCATACTTGTTCCATTTTTGGATGATGGATTGAAGAGTGCTCCTTGAGATGTTCAAAGCTTGGGATTTTTTTTATACCCTAACCCTGCTTTAAACTTCTCCACAACTTTATCCCTGACCTGTCTTGTGAGTTCCCTGGTCTTCATGATGCTGTTTGTTCACTAGTGTTCTCTAACAAACCACTGAGGCCTTCACAGAACAGGTGTATTTATACTAAGACTAAATTACACACAGGTGGTCTGAAGGCTATTGATTGCACTAGATTTTATTTAGGGGTATCAGAGTACAGGTGGCTGAATACAAATGCACTTTTTAGATTTTTATTTGCTTAAATTTTGAAAACCATCATTTTCGTTCCACTTCACAATTATGAGCTACTTTGTGTTGGTCTATCACATAAAATCTCAATAGAATACATTTAGGTTTGTGGTTGTAAGGTGACAAAATGTGAAAAAGTTCAAGGGGTATGAATACTTTTGCAAGACACTGTAATTGAGTTTATTGTCTCAGATAGCAGCGCTGAATGTATGCTAGTTCAAGAACAGCCTTCTAATGTCAAGTGTGTAGAGGTTCAGGAACAGGAAGCTGATATGGAATGTATAGATGTGCAGGACAATAATGCCAATAACAACTCTAATGTCATTCCAGAACATAATGCTAATAATCGTTTCGTCATATTACAAGGTTAAGATGGTCTGGGCTCAGTGGCAGAAACTGTAGAAATAGAAACAGGAGTCTAACATTTAAGGGCTTCAGTTTCAAATTTCTTTTTACATTATGTCTTAGACCAAAGCAACAAATCAATTACAATCACTTAAACAATCATTTTACGCATTTAAGAGAAATAAATGTGTCAGCTCTGTTGAATTAAAGGCTTGCTTTTCTTTGTTTTTAGGCCAGTATGCAACAGATATCAGTAAATATTGACCTCGGTGTGCAATGGACCTTGTTTTATCACTGTTTATACAGACATTGTACATCTGCAAAGAACACATGATGGGAAATCTCATTTGGGCGGAAACTCCTGATTTTGTTGAAGCAATGATCACGTCATTCACAAACTGTTAATTACTATGTGCACTTTTTAAGTAGTAAGCAGTTAGGTATCTTAGGCTACACAGATAGTTATTTTATTTTATAAACAGGAAACTGATTATTAGTAAACCAGTCAAAATATTTAATATTTACTTTTTGAAAGAGCAAATAACTCAAATAACTAGTTTAAATGTTTTATAAACACTTTAAATAAGGGTTTAGAAGATAACTATAGATTTCAGAGAAATTAGAAAAACTGTTTTGTTGTTTGTGTAATACGTTCTCACTTAAATATCTAATCAGCCAGCTTTGGAGATAGGAAGATTCTGTGTTATCACCTTGTTTTTATTAAATACAAAAATATCTGTAAAGTAAAGAATGTTCTACAGTAATATAAGAATGATCTGAAACAGAAGATCATTGTTGAGTCATTGTTGAGTGATATCAAAGAGAGTTCAGACACTTTGTTCTCTGTGAACTCTGGTAGTTCAATATTAACTTGCATTAACTGCAGCCTTGTGCTTTCTGACTGAGTGAGTGATAGACTCCATGAGATGCTCCAGGTCTTTTTAGGATTACAGCCATAGTCATTCTCAAGAATGGGAGCAAAACAAGCACCTTTCCTTCTCTCTTTACTTATTGGACAAGTTCTTCAGCTTACATTGTGTCATGATGGTAAGAAGTTCATTAACCTGATCCTAGAAATTGTAAGTCTTTCTAACAGCTTTTTAGCTGTTTTGGCCTGTATATGCCAGAACAAAATGTATTTGATAATAATAACATACAGCAGTAGTAATGTATACATTTAGGTAAGTGTTGTATTTGTGCTTCAGTGTTCATTAACAATAAGGAGGCCTCTCAGATCATCCGGGCAAAGAGAGCTAACACATTGTTTGAAGAGGTAAAACCAGGGAATCTTGAGAGAGAATGTATGGAGGAGATCTGTGACCATGAGGAAGCTCGAGAGGTGTTTGAGAGAGTTGATAAAACAGTAAGTAATGTCTTAGTTTGAGTCTTAGATGAATGGCCTGGCAGACCATAGTTAGAGTCATTTTCAATAAATGTGGACTGCTAGCACATATTTATAAGCCTTTAAAGAGTTTTAGAATGTTTGTATATCACATTTCAACTTGATTTCTTTCTTCCACTTCCACAGGAAATATTTTGGGGAAAATATTTAGGTAAGAATTCATTCAAGTCACTTCAAAGGTCAAATTTAAAGAACTTTTTTACAGATTTTTTTACACAATTTTACAGAAAGGTTTTTAGTGTAAACACTGACAACATTTTGTGTAAACACTTTGTATTGAACCAGGTACAAAGTGCATTTTCACTAGGCCTTTCCCTGCTCAATATACAAATGAAAGATTTGTGTGAGTGGATTAGTATAATATAAAATGTAAAGCTCGTTCTTTCATTTTGTTTCCGCAGACTGTGAGGGAACAACATTACTCCGATCAAAAGCAAATATTGACAGTTTGAGATTATGTGTGGAAGCTGAGGGTAAGTGTAATATCAGCATATGATACAGATTTACACTGCAACATACAGAAACATTAGGTTACTAAAACAAAATGAGGTTATTATTGTAACAGACATGTTTGTAAAACTAAATTTTTGTTAGTAAAATAACCCTATTAGTTGCATGTGTGATTGACAGAAGACTGCTATATCCGCCTTGGTGAAAATTACAGAGGTAATGTGGCTGTCACTAAAACTGGAAGGTCATGCCAGTACTGGAAAAGCAACTTCCCCCACAAGATTCAGTATGTATTCCTGCACATTTGTGTGTAGAAAAATAAGCTCTAACAGTGTCTTTCAGTATTGTCTAATGGCAAAAGCATTTCTTTACTTAAATACTTATGTTCCAGTTCTTCTATGTTTCACTTGTTTTCTGTATCTAGTGAATTTGATGTCACACAACTGAAGCTACCAGAGAACCACTGCAGAAACCCAGATAAGAGCAGTGGTGGTCCTTGGTGTTTTACAAGAGATCCAACAGTCAGGAGAGAGTTCTGCAATGTGCCAAAATGCGGTAAGAAAAATCACAAAGCAGACTGAAACATTTAAGTAAGGTGTGGTGTGGGGCAGCAGTTAAAGCTCAGGACTTGCAACCAGAAAGTTGCTGGTTCAGTCCACAGGAGGTGCGGTCCATGAGCCATCACCATTGTGCCCTTGAGCTTGTTTGAGAAGTTGCTTTAGAGAGGTTGTCACTGTAAATATTGCATTAAATGTTTCTTTGGATCTTCTGAATTACCACATTTCTTAAACTAAATTTCTTTCAGTTTTTTAATGCTCTGTTAAGGGTCATTTTTTGTTGCGTTCTTACATTCCCATGAGGGGTACAGAGCTTAAGCAGTGCATTAACACTAATATTAATAAATATGCTCCACATGCATATTACCTAATTGATGACAGACCACCAGCCTTGATCATCTCGGTCTGTCCTCTTAAGGTGAGCCTGTTGCTCCTCCTCCTCCTCAAGCTCCTACAGTGAAGCCTAAGGAACGTTATGCTAAGAGTAACTGTCTGGATGGAAATGGGGAGGCCTACACAGGAGATCTGTCTGTGACTATGGGGGGTAGCACCTGTCTACATTGGAACACAGCAGAATTGCAACCCTTGATTAAAGGAAAAGATTTCCTGCCTCAAGTTCAGCTGGTAAAGAACCACTGTAGAAATCCAGATGGAGATATGGAGGGACCTTGGTGCTACGTAAAGGATGCAGGTGGAAACATCACCATTGATTACTGTGATTTTGAGTTGTGTGGTGAGTATTATCTTCTCCAATCGCTTTCATACATATTCATTACCAAAAAAATTGTTTTCTCCATTCTTCTCCAAAAATGTTGCACTGCACTGGTGTTAGTCGGGTGTTTTTTGAAAACTCGTAAAAAAAAATTATCTATACAAGGCAAGTTCTTTTTTACCTTGATTAAATTAGGTCATTATTTTTTATAATGAAGTGTTAAAGTCCTTTATATATAAATCATAAATACACCCCACTAATCATTTTATTTCTATCATTAACTGTCAGATGCCCCTCTGGACAAATTTGTGGAGGATGCAGGTGGTCGAGAGAGAACAACCCTTGACAAAAAGAGAAATTTCTTTAACCCCCGCAGCTTTGGTAATGGAGAGCAAGGTAAGACACTTGTACATTTAGTACACACACCCTCTGTTTGGATCAAGAATTACCAGATAGTAAAGTTTATGACGTTGTGTTTTGTCAGATTGTGGAGTGCGGCCTGCCTTTGAGAAGGTCAGTAAAGAAGATAAAAATGAGAAGGAGCTACTGATGTCCTACAGTGGTAGCAGAATAGTGGGAGGAGATGAAGCTGAAGTGGCCAGTGCACCATGGTAAATATAACACAGCAGGGATTTCAAATCTATATTTTAATTAGAAGTGGCTGTTTGCTCGCTGCTTGCAATTATTGATCCTGCCAACAGCATATGTTTATGATTCATGATTGATGTTATTTGCAGGCAGGTGATGTTGTACAAGCGTAGTCCTCAGGAGCTGCTGTGTGGAGCCAGTCTGATCAGTGATGAATGGATTCTGACTGCAGCTCACTGCATTCTCTACCCACCTTGGAACAAGAACTTCACAACCAATGATATCCTCGTCCGTCTCGGAAAACACTCTCGTACCAAGTGAGCTTTCAAAAATCCTAAAAAGATTTATAAGATCTTAAAGGTTATATGCCCACAGGTGTATGAAAACTATAATGCAGAGGCAAAGGAACACTGTTTAAAGCAAAATGAATGAACAATCCAAACATAAACAGGGGACTGTTCTCAGATCATCTCAGTTAACGTCCTCCAAAAGTTCTTCAACAACAGTTTAAAAGTTATCAACAAGATTCTTACAGTAACATTAGTAGAACTTTTTAAAATGTTATATATATCAAAAAGTTATTAATTTATTTTAAAAATAACATTTGTAACATTTTTGTTACTTAATGGAAAGGTTAGGGAAACGTTCTTACAACCTGAAATTGTTAGCTCTGTATGCTCTAAATTAAAGTCCTTTTTCATAGAAACGCTTCAGTTTACTGGAGGTTAAGCTGTTTTAAAACCTTTTCTACTTTCTGTTTGATTCAGGTATGAAAGGGGCACTGAGAAGATTGTGGCCATTGATGAAATAATTGTCCACCCTAAATATAACTGGAAAGAAAACCTGAACAGAGACATTGCCCTTCTGCACATGAAGAAGCCTGTAACCTTCACTAGTGAGATCCACCCTGTCTGTATACCCACCAAAAATGTTGCAAAGACGTAAGAAAATACAGTAGTTTGTATATTCATACCGTAGTAGCATTTTAAAGCAGGTTATTTTCTGTATTTGTGTACATTTACACAAAAGTGGAGAAATGCATTTACACATTTTATATGACACTACGTTTTATTTATACTTCATTCCACTTTTAATGTGATGGGCATGTTGATAATAATTGGGCAATTTCCTTTGTCCCTCCTTTGTCTTTTCTTTCTTAAGTTTGATGTTTGCTGGCTACAAGGGCCGTGTAACTGGCTGGGGGAACCTCAGAGAATCATGGACCTCAAACCCTGCAAATCTTCCAACAGTTCTGCAACAAATTCACTTGCCCATCGTGGACCAAAACTTCTGTCGCAATTCCACCTCTGTCATCATCACTGACAATATGTTCTGTGCTGGTAAGATCAGCCATATTCTTTCACATCGAGGTCTTTAGGCTTCAGTCAAGAAAACTCAGGTGCACATAAACATAAACACATAAACATAAAAGTTTTTGTGCTCAGGTGTTAAATTCTGTTTTACAGGCTACAAGCCAGATGAATCAGCTAGAGGTGATGCTTGTGAAGGAGACAGTGGGGGGCCTTTTGTGATGAAGGTATAAACAAATTTAAACAAACTATTTAACTCACTTATACATGTCATCATCTGCCATTCTTAAATCATTACAAATAACAGTTTTCTAACAATATACATTCTGTTGCAGTTCTGTAAAGCAGCTTTGAAACAATATGTGTTGTAAAAAGCGCAATATAAATAAATGTGAATTGAATTATCAGATTACCTATAAAACTTTGTTGTTGTTTGTTTGTTGTGCCATAATATTTAAACTTACTGTCCTTTAAAAACTCTCAATGCCCACAGAGCCCTACAGATAAACGCTGGTATCAAATTGGCATTGTGTCGTGGGGTGAGGGCTGTGACCGTGATGGCAAATATGGATTCTACACTCACCTGTTCCGTATGCGTCGCTGGATGAGAAAAGTCATTGACAAAACTGGCTCAGCAGATGACGAGTGATCTTCTAACCTTTAAAAAAAGACCTTTGCTACACAAGAACCAAACATTTTGGTTACATTTGAAACCTGGAATTGATGAATAAAATTCTGAACTCTTTGTATGTTGATACTGGTGTGTGAATATGTTTAAGAATGATCATGTTTGTTTTTCTAACAAAAGAACACATATAATTTTGCCTTTGGTATCAGTAACATTAAATTCTAAGTTTTTCTTGCCAGACAGAAACTGGACATAGAAACAGTGAGGTCTCAATGACTCACATATTAATTCATTGTCACTGCCACCTCATATCATATAATATTATACATACTAAGGAGACAGGCCAAACTAATTAAAACCACAGTAATTTTCACAGTGACACGAGAAAGATGATAACTGCTATGTCTAATACCTTTATAGAACTAAACAAAAACTAAAATAACGTCACATTATTGAGATCGTGGCCACCCACGTTTTCCAACGAGTGACGTCTACTGCTTTATGCTGAACCACAACGATCTCAAACCGGAAGTGCCGCGTTAAATTTGTGAGACTGACAGAGTTCTGAGGACTTCAATAGGGAGCGCTGAAATTAGGTAAACCAGCTTCTCTTTATTTGCCTTTGTGAAACCCGCTGTGGTTTGCGCAACCTTTTTGAGGGTCACATCCCTCGTCATACCTTAGGGAAACATTTATTAGATTTTTTAAAAACAATATGCCAGGTTGAAGCAGGTTTGCAGCTTGTTAGCTTAGCAGACTGTCGGCTGAGCACAGCGAACCACATGCGCAGCATCTGGCTTTCAGATTTCACACTACCATGGAAATAAACGATGCAAATATCATAAATATCATCACAAATATCATTACATTCGTTCATGTGTACTACGTTCTGTTTAAACAGAAGACCAAGTGTACCGTTGCCCTAGAAACGTGGCATATGTACGAAGATGACACAAACAGCAGGGAATGTAGATTTGTAACTACAACAAGTGATTTAAAAAGAATTACACGTTTGGCGTTTGTCGTTTTAATTTCAGTTGTCGTACACGGTGAATGTGTATCTGTTTGCTATATCATCAGAAAAGAAAGCGCAGGTACCCAAGATTAGATTACTGTGTCTATGGGCACAACTAAAGCAGTGTTTACCGATCCTAATAGCTACTAGTTTTTGTCTTATAGTATTTTTTATTCCTAGGTAAATTACTTTTCTAAGTTTTGTTTGTTTACAGATTACAAACGCTGGAACAACAGTAGTTCATAATCAATTTCTTTAGTGACGTTGGCAGTTATTTTTTATGAGCTGTGTATCAGTTGTTGGCATACTGCGTAGAGATAGCAGAATCACATGATACTCTGCCCGCCCTGCTTACTTTTATGTACATTATTAAACCTGATCCGAGGTGTCTTATAGAAACAGGACCGAAAGATGAAGTGTGCCATTTATATTTATTATTATCATTGCATTTACATTTTACAGACTTTATATTCAACATTAATATAGAATGTGACAACACGGGTGATTCATTCATCACTTAGAAAGTGCAAAATTGCAAAGGCATTTTTATTATTATTCTCCCAATGATTGATCAATATTACATTTGTGTAGTTGATAAGAGAGCCTTCAGATCTGTTGGTTATGGAGGTGATCTGAGTTTTCTTTAGAGCTCTTGTTTTGACATTCTCTTTAGGGTCTTTGTTTCTGACTGAAGTACTGGATGATGAACATCATTGAGTGCTGCTCTGATGCCTCTGAAGCACAACTGTGAATGAGGAACATTGTTTTTGTGATGATCTTGTAAACTGTGTAGTGAATAAGAAAAGGCTATAAAGCAGCTGTTTAGCGAAACCTATATATGAAGGAGAGAAATATGAGCCACAACAAAAGAAACAACAGCTAGGAGAGGTCTGCAATATGATTTCTATGACTTTATAAAACATTATTAAAATCAGTAATGACAAGGCTTAACAAAGGGTTAAGCTCGCTCTGTGTTTTTATTAAGTGTGATTTGAAGATTAATGACTGGTTGCGTCACCTGAAAGTTATTGTGTTCTCAGTTTCATTGCAGTCTAGAGATATGGATATGGGTGTGTGACACCAGAATAAAGTCTGATGCAGGCGATGTTGATAAATGTAAAGCTGCCCTGGCTAGGGCTGGTGATGAGGCTTTTCTCACTGCAGAAGTCCACTACATGATTTTTGCAACAAAATCAACCTGCAGGTGTTTTAAATTATTTGTCTGAATTGATTCTTACATTAATAAAAAAAACTGACCTGTCATTATTACAGATGTATGACATTATGTAATTCACCAGTATGGAAGGTTAAATGGGTCCCATAGGGCAGTTTACTAGAAGGCATGACTGTCATAAAACACTGTATAACATTTTTTGTTTGTGTAGTGCTTATTTCATTTTGTTTCTTGTGTCTGACAGTGAGTGTGAATTTAAATGTTTTAGAGGACCATCATGTCCTCTGACCTGCTGGTGGACCTTCAAGATGATCTGGTTGGAGATGACTGTCCTAGTGTTTCCCTGAACCAGCTCAAACTGGTACAGAGCAAACAGTGGCCCCCAGATGATCCTGATAACCTGAGCAAATCTGGTAAGTGCCCAAGGAGGTGTGTGTGTATGTGTGTGTTAAACAGGATAGGTATTTTTAAATTGTATCATTTTGCAGAATTTTCACGGAAGGAAGCAATCTGTGGTCACAAGGGGGTTGTTGCCAAGAACACAACCATTTTTTTCTTTAATAATCATAAAACAGTCATATGCTTGCTATATTTAGGTCCAAGTGAGGCTAAAATATTTCAGTTGCGATAATTGTCAGTTTATTTAGAAGCCAGCAGTCATGCAGCCTTACTCATGCATTATACAAACGCATATATAAACACACTCTTAAAGAACACTCTGTAACAGTTACAGAGAGTGACTATAACTGGATGTGCTTGTGAAATCCATCATAATTGATTCTTTATCTGGATAAGATAGTGAGGCTTGAGGGCTTTGATACTGTAGAATAAGTGAGATCTGAGAAGCTAACATCACTCTTCACCCATCAATTTATAGAGAGCGTTTCTAGATATGTGTGTTATATAACCAGCTAGACTGTATCATAACTTACTATATTTCAGTTTCTACTGAGTTTTAGCCTTGATTTTCATTTATATGACTTTTAAATGAGTTTTTCCATATACTCTAGAGTCATTTAAACTAGAAAATTAAATTTCTGATTCTGATAAAGAAACCTGGTGTTCATTATGGTCTCTTGCAGCTTCAGACATTAAAAGTCTTGGTGGCGCCTCACACTTACCCTGGGATGACCCCTTTTATGACATCGCAAGACATCAGATTGTGGAGGTGGCAGGTGAGGCATTACTAAAATCACAAGTGTCAGCAGCTAGCATTTATTCTCTGTTTTAAAGCAGTCAGGCTTACCACATACCATCTTTTCTCTCCCTTTTGTTTTTCTCTCTCTTTTGTTTTTCTCTTTCTTTTGTTTTTCTCTCTCTT
Organism: Botia kubotai; assembly: GCA_036877585.1. NCBI lineage: Eukaryota > Metazoa > Chordata > Actinopteri > Cypriniformes > Botiidae > Botia > Botia kubotai. The sequence continues at coordinate 224 of JAZGTI010000414.1, read as the reverse complement.
TTTTCTTTGTAGGTGATGATAACTTTGGTCGGAAGGTGATTGTTTTTAATGCGTGTCGCATGCCACCTCAGCATGAGCTGGATCATCACAAACTACTCATGTAGGCAATACAGCTTATACTTGGTTTATACAATTATATGTTCAAATTAGTCATATGTGATTATGTGAGGGGTATGAGCTTAACACATCTTTACATAACCAAGTTACACCCAAAATGTTTTATT
>JAZGTI010000413.1:6955-66338 GCA_036877585.1 Botia kubotai | reverse complement strand
AAGATTGATTTTGTAATGATTACCATTTTTTAAGACTTTAGATCTCTGATGTAGGAGATCCCTCTGGCCTTTAATTAGCAAATCATTGAGCCCCAATGGGATTCGAAAAGTAATAAGTGTTTCCAAACAGGCAAACATTGCCCCTGCCTGCCATTGGTCAGTCAAACAGATACTCCCGCCCCAAACTCATGCCATTGGTTGAACATGTTGCTGCACTGGCTGCACTTCCATGCTTATGGAAGATGGAACATAACTTTTAATTTTTAGATGCCAGATTGTTTAATATACCAAGTACAATTACATTTATACATGCAATTATGGCTTAATTTCCCAATTTATAGCATTTGTAACATAAATTTATAACATTTTTACCCGTCAAAGGTAACCCTACTTAAAAAGATACTTTTCAAATCATCTCCGGTGGACCAGATGCTAAAGTACACAAAGTACACTACATGCTGTGAGCAGATAAGAGCACATCCCTCGTTTGTCTCCACTAACCAGCGCTAGCAGAGTGATAATAGCAGCGTATTGAGTTGACAGCACAGAAATGTCATCACCTTTCATCACAAAAGCGCCAAAAAATGGATCATCACCTGCTTTATCCGTCATCAGTGTTTGCTAAGTGCTATTTCGACACATTAGCTCTTGTAACATACAAACGTTTCTCTTTTTAGCTCTCTGACTGTCTGTCAAGTGTAGCCCGTTTACCTTTGATAGAAGTGCATCAAAAAATGACAATAATGTGCAGAAAATAGGAGAACGAGATTTCAGGATTTTGGTTTTGCGTTATGAATTTGAGCTGCTTGATGAACGATCATCGCAACCACCATAACATTCATCATCACAGCCATGTTCACAACAATAGTTGTGATGATCAACCATTTTCATTATGAAATAATAAAGTACATGAGAAATTGTTTTTATGTAGCAGCAATCAAAGGTCCGGACATTCCAAATTCATGTTTTCATTGATTATAAAACCCTTTTTCTAAAGGATTATTCCTAAATGCTTAAAAGTTATTGTTGTGGATTTACAGATGTCCTTACTAAACTAAAATAGTTGAAATAGTTGGGTGTTTTACAAATGTACAAAGATGTACATTTACAATGATGTATTACAAACACTTCATAATAACCACCATAAAAGGATTTTGATATCTCATATAGGTAAAGAGAATGGAGGTTAAACTACAATGGCACTCTGTAATAACCGCTGGAGTCATATTCCCAGTGTACAACTGGATCAGGATCAGTATGTGCATGTCATTTCCACTGACATGAGAGTTGGAAATCTGATCATCTCTGTTCTTGTTGCTGTGTGGTGGGGCTTCACTGTGTGTTACTATATCTCTAGTATAGTTTGAAATGCATTAGATCATACATGATCATAATGATGACAGTCACACAGCCTCAAATATCAGATGAGTCATTCCGATCCCCTTTTATCTGGTTACTCATGAATCAGCCTTCATCTTTGTGCATTGTACATGATGTCATCAGACCAGTCTTTGTCAATGGATTGTATCTGTATATATTTAAATGTGTTTTTCTAAGCAAAGTATATTTAATATTGTACCAGCGGTGCTGTTTTTAACAATGTCATTCATGATGAGTTTTTAATTTCTTTATAAAATACATGAATACAGTTCACAATACATTCACACTGTAACCGGATTGGATTCTAGACTTTAAGCTCTTTAATGAAGGTTTTGCAAGGCTTATGGAGAAAATGAGTAAAATGTCTTCAAAATGTGGGCGGTCACTGTTGTACTTTATTGTCTGTAGGGCTGTGAAATGTATTTACAGTGGTTATGTATTTAACAGCTTATCGAAACATGAGTATTAGTTTGTATTCTCATCTAGGGGGGGGTATGATGTTCTAGTTATGAATTCAGTCTGTTGGATTTCCACAGGGTTTGGTGCATTTCTAAAACAACAGACACCTGACGCTGTAGCCCTGCTGGCTTTAGAACAGAACTCATTAAGTTCTCCTGTGTCCGTCCGCAACTCTGCTGTTCTCTGGCTGGCAGGGTGCCCTGTCTCTGCCAAGGTTAACTGTCACCACAAGCTTTGACATGTTCCCCTGTAGCAGAGTTAATGCTGCCCAGGGGAGTGGTAAATGTGTTTGCACCTTGCCCGCTGGGCTAACTGGCAGAGCTGCATGTACCCTAGCAAAATACTGGCATGAGCACCTGTTTCTGTTGTGGACTGGGATTATCCCCGCATCTGATTCCTTCTGCCTGCATTGGGTTATACAGTACAGCACCAAATGAGTGCGCATCAGCTTTATTTAACTTGTTCGTTTTCTTCTGCATCTGCATCTGATTGTATTTTTTGTATTTTTCACAGATTGTAATATTATACAGTTATGTCAGTCTTGAGTGTATGTAATACGCCTGCAAACAAAACATGTATAATTGATATAATATACGATACGTCAATAAGACCACAACGATGACATTGTCATCTCTGGTACTATAGTTTCTTAATGTAAACGCCCTGATCATTCACAAGCTGGCGCTCTTAACCGCTCTGATCGCTGGTGTTATATGGGTGCTGACTCTATTTTGGGAAATCGTCCCGCGGTTACAAGATCAAGGCCCAGGAAAGATGTCACATCGACGGCAGCTGTCGAAAGCGAGTATCTCTGTGCTCTGTCTGTCGCTTATAGCTTCTTACCTCACAGACGCAGGGTTATGAAAATATCACGTCTGTTTATGCCCGACCGTATCGCTAGACTGAGAATGTGATGAGCCATAGAACTAAATCAAGCATTAATGTAGATGTAACTATTTTGTAAGAACGTTTCCCTAACATTTCCATGAATAACAAAAATAGATATATTTTAGATAATGTAATTAATGTTACTGCTGAGTTATAAGAATATTAACTGAACATTCTTTAATTCTGTAACATTAAAGCGTTTCACTAACAACGAGAATTACACAAACAAGAATTGAGTGTTTGTGTGTAAAAGGCCAGGCTTCTCTCTGCTCTGTGATGGTGTTAAAACAGCAGTTGCCCTCAGCTGTCCCACACTCTCTCTGAGGAGACCTGCGTTCCCACTGAAATCAGCTGTAAGAGTTTAAGTTTGATCTCACAAGCGCCACATTAAAGCGACATAAAATTAAGACCGAGGCTGTAAACTTTCTTCATAAGTGTTCCTGGTGTTACTGTGCATGATTCATCAGAGCACATTACTGTATACTAAAGGAAAAAAACATGTTTGCTTTCATAATCTTTCATCAATATGTAATAACTTTTTCCCTCGTGAAATGACTTTTTTCTGCTGACATAACCAAGGCTGCATGGGTGGGGGAAAATACTATTAACCAATAATGTCACAATCTGTCATGTTTCACCATAATCAAATCTCAATAAATCAAGTCCCGCCCTACGCTGAAATATGTCTAATGGGTAAAGTCACACTGTGAATATCATTTCAAATGATCATAAAGTTGGTTTATTCCCCACGGCATCATGGGTGGAAAGCTCAGTAACATTTTAAAGAATCATTTTTTATTGCTTGGAGGTTTCTCCGCCAAAGCTCAGGAGCATTCTGATCATAGATGTTTCTCCTGAAATTAATAAGAAACATAAAAAACAATTAGACAGTTGTTGTTGTTGTACAGAGCTACATGATAACAACAATAGACATTGAGTAGAATGTGTTGTTTGGAATGTTATTTGTCCTTTTTCTTCTGTCTGAGTCATGATACAAGGGCATACTGTATATCCACCTCTTAACTAAACATCTTTTCTGATGTACGTTTAGTCATCCTCAGAACAGTTTCAACACAGCACTCCCTATTCCCTCACATACTGAAGTGTGCAAACATCTCTCCTGTCACTTCATAAGCCCCAATGACATACCGGGTCTTACTCAACTCTTCTGTGAAACAGAAACACTTATTCACTGTTTGGATCACTGAGGTCTAATCCGGCTCTTGCACAATCCATGTTTTATTAGGAATGCTAACAATACAGCGCATGGCCAGCTAACAGTTTTAGCAAAATGTTAAAAAGGGTAGATTGAAACTTCTAAGAATGTTCAAAAGGTCCAGTTATTTAGATGCTGTATTAACATTGTTGCTTTGTTATAAGAACGTTATTTAGGGCATTATTTTTTAAATTCTGTAATGTTTTTAAAACATTCCACTAACTACTTAAGAGTTAGATGATATATAATATATATAATATATAGTTTACTAACATTACTGAAAAGACTTTGATAGAACTTTGATAGAACTTTTAAAGAACATTAGCCAATGTTCTGAGAACATTCCCTGGGTGGTCGCCTGCTGACACGTTTTGCACACGGTGAGGAGCTGGTTATATGACGTTCTGACAGTATGATCTCCAACAAATTATCCCTAAAACCTTCTGACCTCACTTGCAGTTACCACAACCAAACCGCCTCAGACCAACACGAGTTTGCCATCACCGTTAGCAGTAAATTCTTCAGAGGTTAACACCAGTATCCCAGTGCTGCCTACACCCACGTCACCAGCCTGCATTTCAGTCAGTTAATGCCATCATAGATGAGCAGGCCTGGTTGAGGAAGTCCATGGAGGCCTGCTTTGGGAACCAGGCATCAGGGAAGCTCGGGCAACAATAGCCCCAGAGCTGTGGAGCCCTCAGTGGGGTTGTGTGAAACCAGAGCTGGGCAAGAGTGAGAGTAAGTGCCCCCCTGAGGGACCGAGAGGTGTATTTATAATACTAAGTAGTGCAGTTGCTCAGAGGTGGAATGTGTGGTGTGTCATTTAAAGGATGTCTTGAGCTTTGGACCAGATCCAGAACTGGAGCTTAGATGCAGATTAATCAAAGTCTTTAGCACATGTTAACATTTTTGCACCGGTCTTTGTAGTGACATGATCAGTGGCTGTAACGCATCACATATCTGCCAATCTCCCCGCGCGCTTCTTTCACTGTATTTAGCTCTCGTAAAGCAGCTCACAAACGAGCGGGTTAGTAAATCTACTTAAGTAGTTTAGGACAAAAGAGTTTTGGCAGCACTGTTGAAGCTGGCTGTTTTTAGGAAAGCCATCTCAGTTGAAATATTACAGTGGAGTTCAATCTGGAATGGATCCAGTACAGATAGAGACACGATGGCGAGATTTATGTGGCTCTCGGCCTGTCACTGTACAGACCTCAGATGCTTTGATCCATCTTTAAAGCGCATGAAACGCAGAGTATGATCATAACAACTGAGGACGCGAGTGTTAAAAACCACTCGCTGAGTTTATTCTCATCTCTTATAAAACACTGGCTTGTTAAAAGTGAATTTCTGCCGCTAGTGTCACAAAATCGATTCGCAAAAATAATGCAAATTACTTACACTGTAGATGTTTATCCACATTAATATGGGACAGGAGAAAGTTTTACAACATCTAAAACATCACACACTTCACCTTTAGTTGTCTTGACTTGCTGGTTGTTTGAATAAATAATGTGATATTTTTTAAAAATAACATTATTTATATCACACAGAATAGAATATATCTGGTTTGGAGGTCATTCTGTAACTATTATTTGTATTTTATGCATTTGGTAGACGCTGCATATCTACATTCAAGGTGTAAACATTTAGTCATTGGTATGATCTGTTTCCTGGGAGTCAAATCCATGACATTGGCATTGCTCGTGCCCTGTTTAACCAATTGTGGCCATTGCTGGCAAAATGACTCAGTATGTTCATGGGCTAATTACAAGCTACAGAAATTTGTTTATGATGACTCATTTTGCCAGCATGGGCCACATGTGTTGATTTTGATTGGAACAAAATGGTCTTTTTTTATTTACCGCCAAAGATGTCATGCTAATTCTAGTGAATTTGAGTAAATTCCTGCAGTGACAATATGACTAAACTTTTCCTCCAATTCCATTTTGTGATTCAAACCCGAGTCATCTTCCGGGATTGTCAAATGTTTGATGGCAACAGTTTGTTTAGATGTAAGATCTTTGTTTTAATCTTAACAATTTTTGTCGGGTTCATGTAAAGTGATTTACAAAATTTCTCATGACATACAGATAAACAGATCTTTGGAAAGAGACGTAGTAAATACTGGTGTTCTTTGAAGCCCAGACATGGGGTATTGCCATATTCATTTCATACCACATGTGTGAGTGAGATGAGTCTATTTCTAACCTCAGACATCCCCGTGTTTTGAGTCACATACCGCACTGCGCTGATTTACAGTGTAAAGAAACAGACACCATATCAGGTAATTAGTTTGCAGTGAGTTGTGTTACAGTTGGTGCTAATGTGTGTGAGTTACTCTTTGTTTGTGGTCTCATACCTCACAGCAGCTGCTTGTTCATAAATCAAAGCGAGTAATATGATCGGCTTTAACTCATTGATGTTCATATACTGACCGGGTCAGTGACTCAGTCTCTCTCTCTCTCTCTCTCTCTCTCTCTCTCTCTCTCTGTTCTCTACAAATTCACATTCTCACCACGTTGTATATAGAAGTTCACACATATATAAGACTCTCCAGGGTTTTGAGGGCCCACCCACTTTATGTTTGTGTAATTTGGAAGTGTGTTATTGGTCATTCTTAATTCTTAATGCTACTATATGGTGATTACATCACTATTGCCGATACTTAGCATAACCCTGTGTATTACCTCTTGGTGCAGTATATTGAGGAGAGATTTGAACTGAAGATTGAATGCAATGATGGGGTAGGCAGTTTTGGAAAGACTAACAATAGCAAGATAGCTTTGGGAGCGCAAGATCCCACCTTCCCTTCAGAGTACACTCCAAAGCCAGCATGCGAATCATTGCATTTGGATGGTATGCAATGATTGAACAAACATTTTAAGGCCCTGCACCTTCCACAAAAGATATACATGTATAAATATCCAATTCTATAAATATTCAACCAGCAAAAACGTTTCTGGAAAAAAATCACCTTCCCTGCCTTGAAGTGTGTGAGTGAGTGAGTGAGTGAGTGAGTGTGTGTGTGTGAGTGAGTGAGTGTGTGTGAGTGAGTGAGTGAGTGAGTGTGTGTGTGTGTGCGTGAGTGTGTGTGCGTGAGTGTGTGTGCGTGAGTGTGTGTGCGTGAGTGTGTGTGCGTGAGTGTGTGTGCGTGTGTGTGCGCGTGTGTGTGTGTGCGTGTGTGAGCGAGTGAAAATAATACACCTCTGTCTCCTCCATCTGTTTACTCAGTGTGTGTTACAGTCTACAGGAAAGGTCAAGTACAGCAGAACTTTGGCCACCCATGACCCAGAAGTTCAGGTTTCATGACTTTGTGTACACTTGCCTTGACCCATTTTACATGATTCCGCTTCCTGTCTTATAAAACTGCAGTTGTGTAGTATTTGATATGACCTGACAATCTTTATTTAACTGTTTTTATAGTAAAGACATTTTCCTTTTAAGTACTGTAATTTTCCTATATTATAACTTAACTTGGGAAAAGCCAAAGGATTGGATTTCACCTATTATGAAGAATTTGTGCTTGGAACGAGTGTGTTGAGCTTGTAAAGAGATCCCACGGTCGTGTTGACACACACACACACACACACACACACACACACACACACACACACACACACACACACCAACCACATACAAATGTGAGAAAGAGAGTAAATTGACAGTTCCTTGCATTGCTGCTCTGCTACTGTAGATATACTACATACTGTGACAGTACAGCTGGTATTTAATAATACAGAATTAGTCTTGAAAAGTCACGGTAAAATAATATGGTCTATATTTTATACGTTTGTTATAGTTTTATGTCCAAAGGTGTCGGTTAACATCAGTGTTTACTGTCTGTGTGCCGTGAGGTTTTGGCCCCTGGGGTTAACGCAGCGTTTTTCCATGTGTTCCTCTGACAGTAATCTACAGTAGAAGAGCCTTCCTGTCATCTAGTCTCCTGTCACACCACAGAACTCCACAAACCTCTCCAGTTTTCTGTATTTCACACGAAGATTTCACAAGAAAAGTGAGAACTAAGACTTCTATTAAGACTTTTTTCCCTGAGGTAAGATTATTTGTTTTTGAAAGATTATATCTTAATATAATGCGAATGCCAAAAGAATGTAGCTTTAAACCAGCTTTCAGAAAACAATCATAAAAATAATTACATTTTCTGACATTAAATTCTATAGATCATTTTCTCATTACACTGTAAAAAAGTGGGATCAATAAGTGATGGCAACATGTGTTTACATTTTCACTCGTCCAAATAAGTTCGCAAACAAGTCAACACCAGTAAAATTGTACGTTGAAATGACTTCCAGTTTAATTTAACTTAAAAATTCAAAGCAACAAAAACGGTTTACAGTGTATAGACTCTGTGTGATTATAAAGCAAAACCAAATCATTTTGTCAGGTTTCTGCTTTAGTGTCTCACCCTTGAGAGAGGCTCGCCGTGATGGATGACCAGTGTGGATTGTGTGTGGTGACACCACCCAAAAAATGGGTAATAGCTTCACCTCTCCAACAAGCTGTAAAGACTCCTCACTTCAGTATTTTAATATGACATAAATCCCTTTGTGTGAGAGCCATGGTGAGGTAACCAGATCATTTCACCGCACCTTTGGGATTCAGCTGTTTCTGGCAACCCTGAAATTACAATTCTTTTTCTTTTCTATCTTCTTTGTTTGAGAAATGTCTGCCGCTGTGGGACATCCTCAGAGATCCGGGTTCCTGGAACGCTGTGGCACACAACAGCATTCCAAACCAGCCATAGACGTCTCAACAAACCAGCTCAGACAACAGTCGAGGGGAGAGAAATCATTCCAAATTTATTTATGAGAAAAGTGGTAAACTATATATTGTCCAATATATTGTCATATAATCAACATGTAGTCATATGTACGGGTTAAAACCAGATGGAAGAAAACATGCTATATGTACACGATTACCTGCTATAGAATTGTCAAAGTTAGACTAGAGCTGTCAATTGTACATCCCAGCTAACAAAGAATGTCCTGAGAACGTTGGCTAACATTCTCTTAACATTCAAATTTATCAAAAAAGTTCCTGCAGTATCAAAAGGTTACTTGTAAGTTGTTGGTGGAATGTTTTAAAAATGTTATAATTTAAAACAATGTTTGCATAATGTTCTTATAACCAAGCAGTAATGTGAATACGACATCTTTAAAATGAACGTTTTAAACATTTCTAGAACATTTAAAAGTAACATTTTTAACATTACAAACTAAAATGGCTAGCTTGGATGTTTACTTATGGAACTGACATTCTATCATTCCATCATTTCAGTTTAATTTATGAATGTATATCGTGAGCCGTGTGCACATTCATTAACAGTGTTTTATTTTTAAAAATTAACGTGTGTATTGTAAGTATTTAATATCAAAATAGCTCAGGTCGCATACTTTTTCATACGTTCAGGTCACAGAGCATTTCTTGTGAAGATCATATCAGATGGAGTAGCGTTTTATTTTTGGAAGTTCTTCTCAATTTATCAATCTACATTTAATCTCAAAGCTTCTCCTCCCAAATAATCATAATTCCAAGAGGCATGTGTTCTGTGTCAGCCGCCACAGACACGCTTAACCCAAATTTTCCCAGCGTGGTCTGAAATGGGTTACCGTGGTAATGTCTGACACGCCCTGTTTCACATGTGGGTTCCAGATGTGGCCGCGGAGGGCTGGCTTGGCCCGGCACGTGTGTGTACTCAAGGGTTCTGCTTGCTGGATGTCTGAGGGCCCCATAGGACAGAAACAGTGGTGTATAGCTGAGGTCCAGCAGGGAAACTCCTGAGAGAAGATCAACAACAATGACCCCGTATTAAATCTTCCAAACATTCCATTGTGCTGACCACGGTCAAGAAATGCAGCCAGGGCTTTAAATGAACACAGTTTGTGTACAAATATACATGCCAGGACCCTTTTTTCCCAAGTTTTAGTGCATTTACATCTGCCAGTGGCCTTTAGCAACCATTTTTTTTAGTCCTTTTTAATTTTTTCTGTACTGCCAATTGAGGCAGCATTATCATTTGAATTAGCCTAGTGGATTGTGCCAGATCCCCTACAACACTGTTTCCCTTCTATCTTGTCTGGTGCCAAGTGGTGCCTTGTAAAAGCAAACTGGCTGTATTGACTTCTGCCTCTAACTCATTACTACCCAGACTTTATTTCATATGCGTCTAGAAGGGCTAGCAATAGCAAGCCAGCTTTGAAAGCGTAAGATCCCGCCCTCCCTTCACAGCGCTCTCCAAAGCCACGCCTCCTCTAACACACAAACATGCTGATGACAGAAGATTGTCTGTGTGAGTAGGGTGCTTGAAGGTATGCAAATACATAGTTTGACAGGCAAGTAGGACATCCTATTATTGCATTCAGACCGAAAGCAATGATTGGACAAACTCTTTATGGTCCTGCGCCTTCCACAGATGACACATGTACATGCTTATTTTTAGACCAATTGACTTAGTGATTGCTATCGTATGTGACGGGACTTTCAACCAGAAAAAAATTATGGAAAAAAATCTTTTCACCTTTTCATAGATCATCGCTTTTCATAAACACCTTTTTTGAGCTAATTCGAAATATAATTCACTGATTGAAGGTTTTGCACTAATGCATTGCAAGAATCTTAATGAAAATGTTACAAGTCTAATAAGCAAAATTAACCTATCACCCAATTTTCTTAGTGAGATATGAGTACGTGTGAAAAGACCGATGCATGGTTAGCTTGTTAAAGATGCTTCATTATTGATGTTTGAGTCTGAAAAGGAAAATTTATATTTGCTTAAGTCTTTGTTTGGCTGCCCAATATGATGAGGCTCACAGTTGACTGACCTCTCAAACTCTAGAACAAAGTGTTTTGATCTCATTACCCGTGAAATTCATTCTGTGGAGGAAGTCTTGCACAGCATGAATGCACTTGATGGTTTTTGGCTCGGAGGGACCCACCTCTGATCTCCTCTGCAACCCTCAGAGATTCTTTTCAGCTTTTCTTCAGAAATGCACCAAAACAAAGAATAAAAATCACAGGCACTCTGAATCTCTTCAAAGTACAGTGTGGAGAGATCTATAGATGATACAGTCTTTCATCACAGACCCATGGAAGCATGTGAAGAAAGCGAAGGTTGTTTTGGGGAGGTTGTTCCAGGGTTTGGCCGCCGGAAGCATGGGAGACAGCGGGAATCTGACTAGACTGTGATGCCGGTGGGATTCTCAGAGTGGAGCCCCTGCTGGTGTAGACAGTACACAGCTTGTGGGAAGAATCAAAGACTTTGGTTCATTTTGCTTTCTGAAGGTTTGTTAAAGGTGATAGAAACAATCAACACAGGTTGATGGGGAGGATCTGTTCTGAATCGCAATGAAAGACCTGAGCTTAGAGAAAGGACAACTGTTTAAAGCACAAGCAATCTTAATTTTAATTAATGACTATAATAAATTCTAAAATTGTGTGTGTGTGTGTGTGTGTATAATGAGTACTAACAATTGTAATCATTTATGTGCAGCTTTAAGAAAGGTCTGGTTCTGTTTGTAATCATGGAGCCAGCAGGGTGAGAGAGAGATTGTGAATAGTTGGGCGTTTATTAATCAGATAAGAAGAGGTGAGCGGAGTCTTCATCAGCTGATGACTTGTTTTCTGCTTGACTGAGTGTCTGATGTCCTGTGGGAAGAGATGAGGAGAGCAGAGACGTGCAGGTGGACCCAATGTCACAGTTTCTGTCTCTCACACCTCATTTCTAAACGTCGTGTGCAGACCAGACAGTCTGTTCTTTCCATTGTCAACCATTGTGCAAAAATGCATTTGCGGTAGTTTGATTGTTATTATAATGACTTTATTTTTGTACAGACAATACCAAGGGAATTTTTGTAAAATAGAAGAAGTTAGAAGACATTAATCTGTTTCTTCTCATGCTGAAAAGCCAACCACACAGAGCATGTGATTTTACAACCTGGTATGAGGTATGATGAATGCGTTCGGAGCAAGAAAAAGAGCAAGCATAAACATGCCCCCAAACTTAACCCTTACTGGAGCCAAAGCAGGTCGTACGAAAACATATGATTGAGATCATACAAATTTATATGAATTAGCCATCAAATCACTATAACAAAAAAAAGTTACAAATTGCCATAAAGTTGTGTTGGATTTGAGAAAAGGCCGTGTTTGTGTGCACTATGCATCAGCTCGTCCACAAAGGGTCTGTTGGTGTATTATCGGAAAACGGAGACTGTTGTGAAAGTAATTCGTAATTCTAATGAAGTAATTCTGTAACATAAGGACAGAGGGGATTTAAGATAAACTGAACTTCCCAGGGGTCAAATGATTCAGCTCATCAGACTCACCTGTCAGTCCAAAACCATAAACTCCAAACAAATACTTGATTTCACATCCGGCTGCTTACCTCTACTCTTTGTCCAGTCTGAATAAGAGAGAGAGTGCTGAAGTGTGGAGATGGAAGAGAGGGTCTCTTTGTATGTCCGTCGTCTTCCATGATAAAAATCAACCAAAGCATGCTCTTATTACAGGAAATAGATTCCAAATGAAGAGTCCCTTCACTGGGAAATTTGATACTTCAGAGAGAGATAGACATGAGAAACTGTAGAGTACTGAGGGTTGTTTACATGTATGCATTTGGCAGATGCTTTTATCCAAAGTGACTTACAGTACATTCAAGGTTTACATTTTATCAGTACCTGTGTCTCGTGTGGATCGAACCCACAAACTCTGCGCTGCTAACAATGCTCTACCCATTGAGCTACAGTAATCACAATTTTTGCGTATCCCACTACACAGAAAGAATGCCTAGTACTTTTGTTTTTTTGCTTTTGCTGCTGTTTTTTACTTAAATGTGTATTTGATCTTGTCTTTTGTCATTTATTCTTTGCAGTCAGCATTAAAGTGTTGGTGATATTCTTGACAGTCCATCTGCAATGCTAAGCTTCTGATGGCTAAAACAAACTGTATCGTTGGTGGAACCCCAAGTCCCCATAAGAGGAGCAAAAGACCATATTATCTGAAGAGAGGGAGAAGATATAGGAGAAGTTGGGAAAGGGACAAAAATTGGTGATAGATCAGTGTTAATCTATGTAAGCAGTTCACATGTACTTAGGCCCTATCGCTCGAACCCTGTTTCCTATCAGCCTGCATCAGGGGTCAACAGGGGAAGTATGAGGGGCAGACAGAGGTCAAAAGGAAGGAAGGAAGCAAGCAAGCATAGGAACGGGGCACACTTTTTTCTAAAACCTATTTAACAATTTCAGCGTTGCAGCACAGTTTTTGTTTTTATTAAGTAACAAAAACGTTATTTTGAAAGTTGTAGGAAGCATTCAGAAATGCCGGTTTTGGACATTCTATTAACATTATTGTTTTGTTAGCAAAACATTATTCAAACATTATTTTTAAATTCTGTAACGTTCTGTAACACTCCACTAACAACTTAAGAATAGTGTTTTTGATATATATATGATATATATATGAGAAAAAATATTCTACTAACGTTACCGCAAGAATGTTTTCGAGAGAACTTTTATAGAACGTTAGCCAACATTCTGAGAACTTTCCCTGTTAGCTGGGTCTTCTACCACTGACTTTCCCCAAGCAGGTCGAGTTTAAAGATCACTTAAGCTGCCAGAAACCGGCCCGGCTGTGACTGCTGATGAGGTAACAATCATTCGCATTGATGTCTAGTGATGTGGTGCAGTGGAGAGCGCTGGCGCCCGTCACGGAGAACTTTTCCTGACGCTTGACACTGAAAATTCCCAGCTAAACCGCACCAGTGACAAATTTCCCACATTCACGGAGTCAACACTGACAGAATCAAGATCGCCGAGGGATATACAGGCTGCAGGAGTGAGGAATATACACACAATCAACAAAATGAACTTTATTGTATAGGTAAGCGATCCTCTGGTTGTGAAGTAGTCGTGTACTGCGGTACAGGAGAGTTGAACGTGAAATTTGCTGAAACGGTAAGTTAGGTAATTAGCAGTTAATTGAAAAACATTTGTGGTTAGACGCATTTGGCAAGAATCAACATTATTTGCTGCAGTATGTCATTTGTTGTCGTAGCACAGCTAATAGTCTTCAGTTACAGTTTCAAACTGGATGTTCTAGTAAAAACAGGAGTGCGAGTTTAGTTTTTGTGTGTGAACTTTGGGCCGTTTAAACACATGTAATTGGTTAAACTTTCTCTTGTAACGTCATTCAGCCTTCTGAGAGCATGTGTCATGGTCATGTGGTTTTATAGAGGCAGGGGACTGTGTTAAGTGCCACCTAGCTGTAAAGCTAAAGTTTGTATTGGCTGACAAGCTGAATTCATTGTCTCAGTCCACTCACAAAGTGAACATGCGATATACCAGTGCATGCTAACAATGACTTTTAATATGTCGGTCAACTGTTAAACGTTTTTTTCGTCAACTCAGTTTGCTAGCATGATGTTATACAGACCGTTTTATTTTTATTCTGTTTTTAGAGAATTTGGGAATGTATATAGTTTTGTAAAAATCTCTATTCTGTTTTATTGTGCACATAAGATGCGTTTTGAGGATACGCATCAGTTTGACTTCCAAGGGAATACAGCGAATTGGATTTCCTTGAAATTCTGATAGTCAGAGGCTGCCTACATCACCGTGCCATGCAGCTGAGGTTTCCCCAAATTTTACTTTGTGCATTCATCTACTGTATATCACTTCGCAGCTGAAACTCGCAGCTCATGCGAAGGCGCCCAAATAAACCATTAGAGGTCAGACTCGGCTATATATCACTAATAATACATTTATTAGCCCTGCAACTTAACACTCTCCTGTCTCCAAATGATGATAAAATGTTTCCACTCTTACCTGAGCTAATAATTATGAAGGAAGGCCTTTCTTTACGGCTCAACCGGGGGCACGGTGTCACGACTGCTGCCCGTAAAAACATGGCGGTCGGGGCGCTACAGGAGAGCTCGCCGCTTATAGTGTGTCCGTGTGTTTTAGAGGGCATAATTTACGATGTGGGTTGCTGCATGGCGCCCCATCTTTCTTCTGAGCGGGTCTCCTCTCAAACACTGCTGTTTTATATGCTGTGGAGGGGGGCACGGGCCAGCCGATGTTCACCGTGGGAAAGGGAAGCGGTGAGCGGGTCACGGTGAAGTTTCGTTATGGTGCATTGTTCAGGAGAGCATGGGGTGGCAGGATCTGGGGCCCTTCTTATTTGTAACCTGAGTTGATTTGGTCATTATATTGAGCCCTATTCAGATCTGGATTGTTGTAGTATTACTTTATCTTGTTCTCAAATACTGGACAGGTAAATGTACTTGTGACCAACTGGGGTGATCTTTGTGGCAGTGGGGTTAAAAACATACTGATTGGGGTATACCAGGACCTCCAGGCTTATCATAACAGCTTGACTGGATAAACTGGTTGGGCCTATGTTCTCATTACTTCCCTTTACACTCATTACTCAGTTTGACTCTTAATTGGCGTCATACTTGCATGATACTAGCAATATATCCCAGCTAACACATTAAGGTTTTAAGAACGTTTCCTTCATGTTTTCATTAAGTAACATAAACGTTCTTGTTTTTTAACAAAAATGTTGTTTCGAGTATTCTACAATGGTCCTGTTTTTTAGACGTTGAATTGATGTTATTTAAACGTTCTTAAATTCTGTAATGTTTTTAAAATGTTTTTGATATGTTATATAATGTGACATTCTACTAATGTTAATGCCAATTGCAGTTTTTAAAAATTGCAAAAGTTAATGCAATTTTTAGAGAACATTAAACCATGTTCTGAGGATGTTTACTGTTAGCTGGGATGTATCATTATACTATGATATGGAATGATTCGCCACTCCAAGATACCATTGAATTACCCTAGTACATGTCTAAAAGGCCATGGTATGACCATGGCGTGTTTTTGTTGGTGTTCTTTCAACAAAATGTGTGTGCATTTGAAAACTGAAAGTATGCAAGTGTGATATAAGCATTGATGAAATAGCTCTTGGATGAGGTTTAATTGTAGCTGGATCTGGTTAGTCTCTAGAAGAACAGAAGTGAACAGGTGTATACTCCGGTTGCATACTCTGCTTCTCAAACCGAACTAAAGTCGTTCATCATTCTGTTTTGTTAATGTCAGCTGCCCTTAAGCTCACACACAACCGAACGATTAGCATGATAGCCCGAATATGATTTATGTTGCCTCAGATTTTCTTACGAGTTCATTATTATGGAAACCATCGATAATTACATCTGTTCAAGGAGAAACTAAAAGCGTTCATTTAGGAGCATAATTGAAAACAAAAGCTCATCTCACGTGCCTGTTCCATCACAAAGTCCTTCTTCTCAGAGTTAGACAAATATTGTGTTAGCAATCTTATGGGTTCTGTGATTTTTCACTGGTGAGAAGAAAGGGGGTCTTATAAAATGAACGTTTAAAGGGGAATGATACTGAAAAAGTACTTTAGTACTTTTAGTATTTTCTCCTGTCAGAACAGGCCAATTTGAAACCACACAGTTTTTCCTGTATAATCGCTTGGTTTGGCGATTGCTGTAGGTTTGTGGGGCTAGATTCTGAAAAGGGGCACCAGCACTGTATAAATGGATATAACATAGAAACACGTTGAGTTTGCAGTTATTAACAATCAACATGGAAATATATATATGTAGAATAGAGTACAGTTGTATGTAATGTAGAGTAGAATTTGTTAACTCTTAATATAACTTCTATAATATCGCTTCTCCGGGTGGCTGTCTGAGACTGACAGTGGAACACTTGGTAGGATTAGCGCTGAGATTTTTTTTTAGCAGGATTACGCTGAAAAGGTTTTCAAAGCATCAGGAGTGAGTTTGTTAACTTGTAAACAGATAGCACCTCGTTTTTACCATATTCCTGACAGTTACAGAGTGAAGGACCCAATTGTTTCAAGATTAAAGGAATAACACGCAGACAGCAGTAAGTTATGACCATTAGAGCTGGGATTTACATGTCTCCTGTTGTCTGCAGGGTGATATATGCATGCTAGCTGTTTCCATGTGGATGAGAATTGCACACTTTTTCATGTTTATGGGGACATTTAATGAACATGTTTTTTCTATCCCCCCAAACTAACTAACAAAACATAACCATCACAAAACTTTCTGCTATTTTAGATTTTCAAAATAGCTCATTGTGTATTATTCATAAGGTTGTTTCCTCATGAGGGCCTATAAATGTCCCTACGAAGTCAAAATGTACACTATACTAGGTATTACTATACTTGTGGGGACATTTGCTCCACATAATGTAGTGAATACCGATACACACACACACACACACACACACATACATACACACAGCAGAGGTGCAGACAGCTGCCCTCTCAGGACCATCAGCAATAACTTACATCTGTGTTTAATGTGTGGCCCCCCCACACCTGTTTACATGCCAGTGAGAGAGTCTTATAAGAGACCTGCTTCTTCCTGTGCTGTCCTGTGTCTAATGCATGTGTTCATGGAGTGATTTCAGAGCCAATCCAAACTTCACACTTTGGTAGCAGGTGTTGTTCAGGTCAAAGTGCTTATTTCCCATAATTCCACGTGGCATTATTACATCGATGAGAATCCGCATGTCAGTACTGTTCTCACATGCTTGAATCAGATTCATATTCGAATCAGATCATGACATCAGCCGATCCGATGATATCAATTGATATGACTTGAACTTGTGACTTCCCCAGTTAATATAACCAAGACGTCTATGAATCAAAATTAGGCATTTGGAAATATATAGAGCATTTCACACATTCTCTTAAAGTACTTGAATTCACTTTGATTTGGCTTTTTCTTTAGGTTTTATATATATATATGCATATTACATCATAGTATATGTATAAGTATCTGAACACTCTTTGATACTCATACCGCCGGAGATGTGCTGAACAGATGATGAATGTGTCCTTCATTATTAATTCATTAACTGTTTCTCATTAGCCCTGAGCACTACATACCGTTCAGAGAGCTTATCGGAATTTCTCCTTAATTAAGTCCAGTGAAGGGTTTAATCCCACTCTTAATATGCTCTGGCCTCCATTAGTTTGGCCTAAAAGGCAGTGTGAATCATTGATCACAGTTTTGTTTGTATAATAAATTCACTTTGTTGTAGTCGATAACAGAGCCCGCGGAGTGGAGCGGAGGTTCAGCACGGAGGCTCTATTGATCACACACAACATGAGAGCAAATGAACTTGGCCTAATGACAAGAGAGAGATTTGGCAAAGCGGGAGGATAACAACACACTGGGCTTGTGTGACCTTGTGTTAGTGGGCTAATGGGCCGAGGGTGAGTCAATGTCCATTTGTAATGACAGAGATACCAGAGTGGTACCTCTGTCTTTAGAAAAGAATAGTATAGATTAATGTAGAAGAAACTTTCTATCTATATAGAACATATGTAACACCTTTTTTTATGCATTTGGCAGACGCTTTTATTCAAAGCGACTTACATTGCATTATACTATACATTGTTTCTGAGTATGTGCAATCTCTGGGCTTGAACCCACACCTTGGCGTTGGTAATGCCATGCTCTAACCACTGAGCTACAGGAAAGCCTGAACATATATGTGCCGTGAATATACAGTTAGATAAAAGTATAGTATATCCTGAATTACAGAAAAAGAGATGCCTGGCAATAATAAAAGCAAAATAAATATCCTTGTCAGCAGGCCAGTGATGTACAGCTCGCCTCTGCTGCATAATAGTGTTGAAAAGACCAAGAGATCCGTGTGCTTCATTAATGCAGGAAAACTCCTCA
The DNA here is from genome assembly GCA_036877585.1 of Botia kubotai. NCBI lineage: Eukaryota > Metazoa > Chordata > Actinopteri > Cypriniformes > Botiidae > Botia > Botia kubotai. The sequence goes on along the minus strand of JAZGTI010000413.1, from coordinate 47,625 downwards.
GGTGGGCAGCAGCACACTCCATGAACATGAGGTGAGTGACCCTTCAGCCAGAGCGTCATGTTTCTGAGCACGCATGCCAGCATTTATTTAGCATCACACAACAAGTTGTAGAGCAACTCAATCTTGTTACAAACATAGTGCCGCATGTCTGACACACACACACACACACACACACACACCAGTTTGTACAATCTTTGTGGAGCTTTCCATAGACACGTTGGACACTTAGCAATGACTTTTGTACTGTACAAACTGTACATTCTATCCCCTCACCCTACCCCAAAACCTAACTTGCACAAACCTTTTTGTATTTTTACATTTTCAAATAAGCATCGTTTAGTACGTTTAATAATCCGTTTTCCTAGTGGGGACCACTGGCTGGGTGGTGTGTGTGACTTTTACTGTCCCTGTGGGGATATTTGGTCCCCATTATGGTAGGAAAACATAAAAAAAACACACACACTAGTCTAATGACATCAGCCCGGTTTATATCCTGTCCACCTCTCCTTCTTTTACTGTCTTTCTCTTCTGTGCATTCTGTCTGTCTTTCTCTTCTGTGCATTCTGTCTGTCTTTCTCTTCTGTGCATTCTGGCTGTCTTTCTCTTCTGTGCATTCTGTCTGTCTTTCTCTTCTGTGCATTCTGTCTGTCTTTCTCTTCTGTGCATTCTGTCTGTCTTTCTCTTCTGTGCATTCTGGCTGTCTTTCTCTTCTGTGCATTCTGGCTGTCTTTCTCTTCTGTGCATTCTGGCTGTCTTTCTCTTCTGTGCATTCTGTCTGTCTTTCCGGGTGTCGATACGCTCCGTCTCCTGGTCCCCGGGTGATGATGGGTCAGGGGTAGATATGTGAGCTCTGGATGAACCTGTAAGGATATCCTGTGCCGCGTTCCCGGCATGACATTCTGGGAATGTGCAGAAGAAAGGCGAGCCGACGAGGATCCACCCTTATCCGTACCCTCGTGTGCATCCCACCCCTGCTGGAACTTCATCCCAAAGATTCATTCAGGATTACTTTTAGTCATACACATACAAACACCTTTACACCTTATGTATTTTGTGTAGGATTTGATTTTACCTTAGAGGATATCCCAAGGAGCCCCCTTAGCAAAGGGAATAGAAGGTCAAGACCTCACCGCTTTTAGCCCACTTACACAAGGAGACTATATTTATGGTGAAATGTAGCTCAATGCCAAGTCAGTGTGGAACGTCTACAAGGTCATACAACTGAAGCATACGAAAAGTCCAAAGGTTCATGTTTGGCTCGTTAATATTAATTAGGTTATATTAATAATGTTAATTAGGAACGTTCTCAGAACGCTGGCAACATTCTTTAAAAAAATCTTGTCAAAATTGTCAAAAAGTGTTCTTGCAGTAACGATACGTTATATATATCATATAGAGTATATCAAAAACGTTATTCTTAAGTTGTAAGTGGAACATTATAAAAACTTTACAGAATTAAAAAACATTTGAATAACCAAGCAATATTTTAAATTTAATGTTTAAAAACTGGATGTTTTAAACATTCCTAAAACATTCAAAATAACAGTTTTCATATTTTGTTAGCAAATGGAAACAGAGAAATGTTCCCACAACCTAAAATTGTTAGCTGGGTCTAGGGAGATCACCTGATAGTGTCAACACAAACAAATGAATATTCATGAGCTCAGCTTTCTCAAGGTAATGACATGGCAACTCACCCATCTTCAGCCCCCATGAAATAATCTGTTATAAGATGTTCCGGCACCATTGGCCCAAAGGGAGGTTTGGTTAGATTTGTTCGCCTGAAGAAAAATGGTTCTCAGTGCAACTTGTATGTGTGCGTTTACACTAAGCAGACTGAATTCATTATGAAAGATGAGACCGATAGTATTTTGCCCTCTTTCCTCTTGACTGGATGGGCACAGGCGTAGAGAGGCTGGAGGGTGACCTTTGACCTTTCAGAACCTCCGTTACGTCCGAGTGTAACTACATTCAGATGCCATTGCTTCCCTAAATGCTGAAATCGGAATCTGATCTAAGTGTCCCATTTTTCCAAGGCCGATCACCGATCTTTTTCTGGCATGTTACGTTCTTCGTTTATAATGTAATTTAATCCGAGAACGAAATGCGGAGTGCACCGGCTTCATTCATCATAGCACTCGACCCGAGCCAGGCTGACATTGAGGAGGCTGAGAGCGTGACAGTTCGAAGGGGTATGAAAGGGATTTTACTATTGCGAGAGCATTACCTCATAAACCTGTCACATATTTCCATGGATGTTTTCATTCTGTGATATCCTGGATTCTTGTGTCTTTGGGTAAGATTGGGTGGATGCTGATACAAGATTATCAGTACAGTGTTTAAGGAGTAAATTAACCACAGACCTAAGAATAATGGGGCTGTTTTTTGCACATCTATAGTAATACTGGGAAACTGAGGGCACGGCTTTGCTTTCCCAAGTCGGAGACCCGGGCTTCCCTCTGGCTTCAATCACAGCTAAATTTATCAAGCCGGGATTATCTTCCCTGCCTGCCGTTAGGAAAAAATAAGGAGAAATGGTTGGACCATGAGTGCTTTCTCTAAACAGACCAGCGTTCTCTTGTCCTGGAACCGTTGTTGCTTCAAGCTGAGGGCCCAGTGATTAGATAACGTGAGGTTTGAATGCCTATGTGTGATATGATTTCTTTGTGTTAGTTCCGTGGGATAGACTCGTACATGCAGTTAATGTACACACAGATGACCTCATGTGTGCAGTAATGAGGGGAGGGGGATTCTGTTTATGTTCAAAAACGGGCCTTTTGAGTCGCTGTATTAGTTAGGCATGCATAGCATCTCTAGGATTTGTCTCAGTGTGCGCAGAATGCAGATTGTGCTGCTTTGCTAAGGAACCGCTGATGAAAATGTATACATGTAACACATGTATATATAGTATATATTTATATACATATAAAACGGCAAGCAGGTGTGTATAGACGGGGTTGGAGCTAAACTCTGCAGGATGTGGCCCTCCAGGAACAGTGCGTGAATGCAGCGCATCATTTTTAACTTAAAAACTAACAAACTATCTTGAAACTAACAAACTTGCTTAAAAAGTCTCTTTTGTTTTCCCAACACGATAACATTCATATCTATTTAAATGTCCAAATACTTTTTCCAAGACTCACATAATATGCAAAGCTGTTTTTGTGTGTGTGCTCTGCTTTTGTCCAGACAAATCTCTGGTTCACTAAACGAAAGCTTGAAAGCCGTGGGAGGATTCTGTCTGTCTCTCCACGCATTCCCACACTGCTGATAACATGAACCTCTTCAACCAGATGACCAGCACTCTACTAGTCCTGTACCTGAATCAGGTGGGCTAGAATCCACACTAACCAGTATAACGCAATCCAGATGTCCTAAAGCTAATCTTCATAAAGCGAATAACCATTACTTATAGAAGTAACATCAGTTAACATAGGTTATCAGAATACCATAGATAGACAAAACACATCGCCACTGACAGATGTGTGTTTATTTGATTAATTTATAGTTTCTAAAGAAATTCACCCACACAAAAACAGTCGTTGTTGCTATACAGTTGCTATGGTGTTCTGCACATTTTTATTGCATTGCTATATGGTTTAATTTGGTGTACTAGGTGGTTACTAGGGCATTGCTATGCAGTTGTTATGGCGTCGCTATGGACTTAAACATACCCCTAACCCAAAGTTTAAACAATAGTAATAGTAAAGGTTGACTAACTAAGCATTTCTACAGACAATTTCTTTGCTTTTAAAACCGCAAAGATGGTCAGAGCAAAGTTGCATGACATCCGTAGACACAGCCGACGAACAATCGGCACATCTTACTCAAATACCCCTATTTTCCTCTCAGCCACTACAAAGGCTGTTCCCAGAAGGCTTTTGCTTTCTCGTGCGAGAAACAAGAGAGCGCAGAGAGCCACTTGTGAGAGAACACAAACGATAGCCTGCGTTCTTTTACCAATACATTGTTTCATTCCTTTCTCTCTTGGTTTTTAAAGATGTGAGATAAGGTGAACAAAGGAAAGAGCAGGCAGCCCCCGAAGGGTAAAATTAGTGGTGAGATTAAGATAAATTAGTGGAAAGGGATATCGCTGACTAATGTGATTTATCTCGAGGGAGTGGAGAGACAATCAGAGACCTTACCTCAGACATGCTGGTAATTAGGAATAGGGCAGTATGTAAACACGCGTGACCCTAGAGAGGAGCACTCACACACACGCACATCGACACACACGCGAGGCAGGGACTTAAACGCAAACGAACACGCCGCAAGGTTAAACACTCTCCCGGGCCCCAGTGGACATACCGAGAAACACACACACATACTCTCTGCCATATCGTTCACAGCTTTCCTAATTGTTTGTGTGTGGTTTGTTCCAAATATAAACTCTAATTACCCACAGTGGGTCCAATATGCCTTCAAACGATAGACGGGTCTCAGGTGGAAACTTTGCACAGAATCTATTCCAAAAGCGACTTTACTGTCACTTGACACAAAGTCAGTTAACTGGAAGAGTCTTTACAGTAATAGTGTTGATAATAATACATACGTAAAGTATGTATTATTATAAAGTACAAAGTACTTAATAAGATCTTTCTGTGACTACTGCTAAAAATGCTTCTGTTTTTTTCTTTTTTTTTAAACTTGCACAAGGTAGTTGACATCAATTAGTGACTTGCATGGTGCGGAATCTTTATTTTGAACCAGTTATAATAAAAATTAACTTGTTAATTAAGCTTGCAGAAGCGTCCAATCATGTATGCAGCAGTGTGAGAATTTTGACAGATTAAGTTTGATTTTAGCCAAAGCTGCATCATTCTTTAAGCATAGCTCCAAAGCTTCCTGTTCATTATACGAGAATGTTTACCAGCACAGAATCATAGAGAGAATTTCTGGGTGTTGACTAACAGTGTAAAGTGCTGTTGATATTAGCAGGGCATTCCTAGAGAACGCTCGGCAAGTATGCTAACTCGGCGTGTATACAAACACACAGCTGCTGGATTTAATGAGAGACACAATCAAATAATAAGTCACACAAGACAAAAACACGCATACATCTCCCAGACAAGAACATCAGCACTTATAAATGCTGCTATCCAGTAGTTTTATGCACAGACCGCAAATAGACTGAAATCATGTGAGCGTTTTACTGCTGTGTAGTCATATGGCAAATGTTTCAGTTAATGAGAAATGGGGGAAATCGTTTGTGTATTGTAAATAAAAATGATTGGAAATAAACTCAGTATGTATGAATCTCTTCAGAGCTTTATTCAGGTGATTTTTGTGTTGTAACAGGTACTGTACAGGTAATGATAGACACAGTTTTGATAAAACTGCTGTGTCTGACTGCAGGTGACAGTCACTGGCAGACAATGTTTATGTATGAGACAGATGTGACCTTCAACATGCCTAATAAAGCCATAAGAGTCCAAATCAAGCTGCTTTTAGTTTATTAAGATTTTAAAATGACAATTTATAAAAGAAAATAGTACGGTACTGTTTTAGATCAGGTCACTTCAGATCTCCGTTTTTAATTCCCAAAATTAATTCCGTTTTAAAAAAAGTCCCGTTTTTAATTACTATAATTCAGTTGATGCAGAATTAGTGCTTGATGATTATCTCAATATATTTTATATTATAAATATAATAAAATATATAAAGTATATAATTGGTTCGATCTGTATTTTGTGATCTAAATTAAATGAATGTTTTAAGGGACAGATTATAATAGCTTTACACTCATTATTTTTACATCTTATCACATTTTGCACTCATCACATTTACGTCCGTTAAGTTTTCTTAATTTTAAGAACAATGAAAGTTACATTCGGCAGAATTGAACTACTTTTTCACCCCCAAACCTCCCCAATACAGCATAAATGGATGCAGATATATAAGGAAAAAAGAGGCTTTAAATTCCCATTGTTACAATGGGCGTGATATTAAAGTGAAAACGACCCTGTGCCAGATGTCTTGGCTTGGCTGTTGGTAGTCTTGGCTTTGGTCTCGGCCACACAAGATGATGCAACAGACCGCTTAATCTTAAAATTTGAGGCCAATAGAAATGAATTTGTACTGTACAGTGACTGACATTTGAAGACATTACATCATAGAACCGTTACATGATAAAAATACCCGTTATTTTTATGACTGTATAATCATAAATGTATACGTAACTGTAGGTCTACAGTAAAGAATTTGTGATACGTTTGGTCATTAACTGGTCATTAATTACAGACTTATTATATTGGTAAATTAGGAAGGGGTAATAATATTCACACCGTTGAAATGCATCTTATTATGTTCCTGTATTGTATTTGGGGTCCACCTCTGAACCTCACGTTCCACACCAGTAATCCAATAACACACATGCATGCATACAAAAACACACGCGTATAAAGCTTCACACAAGCAGCCCATCTGGGACTCTGCACGTTGTATGCGGAGCATTCCAAAATATTCGTGCGTAGGTTCACCGCAGAGAGCTGTTGTTTTGGTTGGTGATCAGGAGCGTGGAGGAAGGAGAATCCCAATCTACTGTGATCAGAGGAGCAGCGAGGAGGTGACTTCAGGTGGACTGATTAGGAGCTAAATTTGTAAGTCACATCAGTTAAGATTAAGTGTTATGAAACGGTTTAAAAATGTGTGTTTACAAGATGAAATTGTAAATCTGTCTTGTAGCTCAAAAAGAAATGTTTTGAAATACTTGTAAGGCTTTTGTTTGTCCATAATTTGTAATAAATCCATGGCATTTTCATTAACGGTCTGAATTTTTTGCAGACACCTGGAACCATCATTATCCTGTGAAGGTGTAAAACAGGCATTTGATGGACAGATCGGTAATAAAAAAGACTCCAGAACAGGCCACAGAACTTTCACTCTGCATAACATACATTGAAATGAAAGACTTGTATCTTTAGCAGGTGCTGTACACGTGTACAGGTATGTCACTTCCTGTTTAATAACTAGTTTCTCTATTATGCAAGATATTCAGGTCCCAGGACATGACCTTTAAGAACACTACAACAAAATAAATGGAAATGTTAAAAATGTAAAAACCCTAATTTATAGAGCACATTCGTAATTAGTTAAATTAAGCCATTATTGAGTCATTATATCTGTTAATTCAAACCCCTGGGCGTGGCCAATATTATAAACATTAATAAATGGTATAGTATAGATTAACAGTAGATTATAGATTAATAGTAGATTAAATAAGATTATAATAATTGTGTTCTCTAAAAAATATTTATAATTATTCTTATAATTTAACACATTTTTTGTTTATTTCTCGTGTATTCATAAAAATGTGAGACTGTATGTGTGTGTGTGTGCACGCTGAGACAAAAGAAAGGGCTAGTGCTCGTCTCTACAGAGCAGAATATCCACATTGATTTCAGAATCATTGTGTCTTTGTGGTTAACCTCGTAATGAAACTCTGTTCTCCTGTAGCCTCTCATGCCACCCTTGTTTGATTTTTCTGCTCCAAAAAACCCTCATCTTGTCCTGGCTCCTGTTCAAAACTACTCTCAGAAGAGTTTAGCTGCGTCTTTGTTGGCTGATGTTTTGGACAGGAGCTACAGTAAATCATACAATGTGCCGATGAAGATGTAGGCTTTCCAAAAAGCCTGAGCGTTCATTCATATGCCTCAGGCCTGATTCTGTCATTCGTCCTTATAGCCTAATCAGATTCAAGCTTTGTTGTTTGACTGCGAGCCTGTTTCCTCCCAGGTGGTTTTCATTCACTTGGGCTGTAGAATTGCTAACAAGCCTCTATTGGCTGGATTTAAAGAGTCGGGTTAATTGCAGTGTGCTGTTTTACCAGCCATATCAAATTACTCCTGTAAAACAATTAGTTAAACTTGAAATAGGGAGAGGTATCAGCACTGGCCCCTGCGGTCTCCCCTAATGGAAGAGACAAATACTTATCTCTCCTCTATTATCTTTTTTCTTTTCGTTCATTACTTCATTGTGCCAACCCATCTGTCTCTTCTTATCTCTCTTTATAAATTGTTGTTCCACCTCTTCTGCCAATAAACCATTGGGTTTTGGCACATTAATTCTAATTTGGGAGTGTTCAAAGATGTTTAGTGTACACATAATAAATATCTTATATGATACTTCGTTTTGGTGGAAGCCAAGCACAGGTGGAGGGAAGATGCATTCCCTTTTAAGCGTTTCCAATGATTTTGGAAGCCACTCTGTTTTTAAATAGCAAGGGGAGGGGAGATATTTTTGGCTGAATCAAAATATATTCATAGCAGCAGAAATGAACCGAGACACCAGGATGGTGTTCCTATCTTCTGAATAACACACACGCCCAGACACTTGAAACTCTGTACAAACTGCAACTAACTCTTTAACAATCTGTTGTGTAGTACACTTCTGATAATATGTGATACTCCACATGGAGTTAACAAAAAGCACCATAGAAATTAATTGTGATTTGTGTGACTTGTGAAGTCTTTTATATATTTTTGTGTGAACAGATTGAACATTTTCAGGAGAACTATTCCTTTAAATAGCATGTTCAACATGTATAGTATGTTGTACGTGGCATCCTTCTTACAGAAAACACTTTTAGATTTGTTTGCGCAGCTTCCAGAAAGGTTCCCTAAATAATCCATTTTTCACTCTCTCTCTTTTAAATTTATTGTTGTGATAAACAGTTTTCTGGGGCAAACTCTAATATTTTTCAATTCTCAGAGTGGTGATTAGCAATGTAATGTTGCAACGTTCCTTAAAAAAAACAATGACTGCGAGCAAGATTTACGTTCCGTAGAATCCCTGAGGAGTTTCTAGGGTTTAAGTATGGTCAAAAACTAATTCACGCTTTGTTTCATCTTCTGTAATATTCACTGTAATATCCACAGAGCTTGGGCAATATCGTCTCTGCCCTCATTGTTATGCTGCTGTTGTTTTTAAAATCGAACTAGATGTAATAACAAGAAGCTGAGGTGAAATTGTGGCTTAAGTGATCAGACATATTTTTACCTAGTGAATGATAAAATTGGTAATGATAAAATCCATAGACTTACGCTGAAGGTGGAACCTGAGCCATATTTAGATATCAGCCAAAAATAGAGACTTTGAAATATGTATTTTCCTGAGGCGGTGTATTTACAGTAGGTGTATTTACAGTAGGCGGTAGTGTTGATTGGAAATAATCTGGATTTTTTTCTCAGGTATTATAAAATGGAGTAAAACACAACACAAGCACTCTCATATAAAGGGAACAGTATAGAAAACACAAAGCGTCTATTCCATGTATATATCCCCCTGGATGTGCTCTTTTGCTTTTTAACCAATCGTAGATCAGTTTATCTTACTTAAATCTAGTTAAGCGTTATAAGAAACATAGCTGGAGGTCAGGATAGGAATAGAACTTCTGTGATCACTCTCAGAAATGTCTTCCCTCATTCCTCTGTGTTATTCAGACACAAGCCAGTCTTCTCAGACTTAAACCACCGTGTGTTATGGGCTCTCACTGCAAGCCAACTCTTCAGGAGATTATCATCTCCTGATTAAACTTCTGTGGAATTTGGGAATCTTTTCCTTTGGGTTGTCAATTTTGACAGCGTGACCTTGCAAATGTCACTAATGTCTTTCTACCTGTTAATGCTAGTCAGGCTTTACAGATGGAAATATGGTTTGCTGCATGGCATTGTGGGATATGTGTGTGTTTTTTGTGCATGTGTACACTGCACATTTCCAGATATTCCAACGGAAGTACCAACCAGTCTGTTTGGGATACGTTAGTGTAACTTTAATAAATAAAAATTTATTAGAACCGGGAGTTCCTGGAGAAGCAGGGGTCCTAACACACCATGCACCCAGTCAAATAAACACAGTACTGGGGGAAGCCAGGCCAGAACACATCTGTTCCCTCTTAAAACTCCTCCACCAGCAATATATACAGCCCAATGCATCTCATTGCTCTGAAAGAATATGCAATATTTTAGTTCACTTCAGACTTTATTAGTTGTCCATAGAAAGTAGCCGTTTTTAATCATAAATGTATTTGAATTTAATTGGATTTTCCATTAATTCTGTTCACAATGACTTTGTAATTACAGAAGCTGAAGGAAAGGAAGAACTAAAGTTGAATGGCTTGTCTGTGACACAATGGATGGCTGGATGGTGCTTTTAAAGGTGTAGTCAGTATTTCATCTTAAAAATTCTATGAATCCTATATATGAGTCATATATAACAATCAGTCACCTAAAAAAGCAGACATGATAGTATATGCTTTTATTGTATGATAAAAAAGTGTAAATATATTTTGTGTTTTTGTTTGAGTCATATGCGTGTAGAAAGACATATAGGTAAGTCAGTTATGCAATGAATTTTGAGGAAAACTTAAACGTGACGGTTAGTGTAACGCTCTGACACCTTTACAAAAAAAGCCAGGACCCACATCTCAGATTAAGCTTCTCTGAAGAATTCAACATTTCCTTCTTTTGAATGTCTGCCCCCCCCAATAGCCCCCTCAACACACTCACACACACCCACCGAAACGGTCTGTGTGTACGTGAGCTGGTTGCAGTACTTTGAAGTGTGAGGGGCTGGACTGTCAGTCTGTGGAAGTTGTGTGTAATTACAGGGAACTGCTCTGAAAGAGGCCGGAGGGAAGCGTGTTAGCATCTCTAAAATATTTGCCCTTTCCATTATCATTTTGTTTTAACATGACCTGTAGAGGGCGGAGCTTCCAGACTGATGGTTTTTACACACATGACCTTGCACCGTCATAATTCACATGCTGTTGACACCCTCTTCTTCTGTTAGTGACAATACACCTGTACTTCCGTATATATTTTTGATACAAGCGTTATGTATAGAGTACATGTACTATCTATTTGAATAAAATTTTATACATAGGTCTATATGTTGGTCCCTATATATTGGAAGGCAGCATTTTACTGCCAGGTGGATGGGGGCTGATTAATACGACGTGTAAGAGTAAAATACAGCCGCCACTGTGTGTGTAGACAGCTCAAGGCCATTGCTAAGTGCTATTCATTAATTAAAAGCACAAGCTGGGGTCAGAGGTCATATCCTCTCTGGTGGTTTGACGCCACGGCCACAGCCAGTCTGACGCTCGGCTAATAAGGTCTGCTTGACTTGTTTGGTCTGAGGGGTTTTGAAGATCAGGGTTTGACAGAGGAGACTTAGGCTAAAGTTTAGACTTGAAAGACTAAACACATAAACACAATCCCTGGGGTTCCCTTTTCATCAAATCAAGTTGGGCTTCAGTAATAGAATGAGCCCCAGTTTAGGACTTCAGAGTGATGTAGATCAGAACGATTATGTAAGACATGAGGGACGAGGGTTTCAAACGAAAAACGAAAAACTTTTACAAGCGTTCAAAACTCTCAGGTAATTTGCAAAAGAAAATGTTACGCAATAATTGCATGTGTTTGGAACAGTCCTAAATTTGCTTATAGGAACAAAAAATTACATTTTATTTTCCACCCTTATGTTGTACCAAACCTGGACACCAAACCTTGTTGAAAGTTATGGTAAAATAAACGTTTTAATTGTATTGAAGAAAGTATGGGAAATTAAGCACAAACATTCACAAAACCTTTTTTGCTAATCTCTTTATATTACAGGTTTAGAATGACAGAATTATCTTATTTCAGAGAATTATTTTTGTAATGCAATCACTGCCAAACTATTCCTGTGAAATCACAATCCACTCACATAATTGATTGATTAACAGTTGAAACGACTGATAAACAGGTGAAGGAGTAAATCTGTTTCCACAGGCCTGATGGTGTGTTTCCAGTTGTTAGCTGTGGGACTGCAGCTCTAAATGTAACTGCATGTGTGACGAACAGAGATGAACCAGCCTGCTGTCCACAGCTGTCCTCAGTATGAAACAAGCTACTCATATGGATTTGTGTCAGTCATACTTAGTGTGGGGCCCGGGCGTGGGAAAGCATGCAGTGTGTGTGTCCAAAAGTCGCCCTATGCTACAGCATGTTATTAGCAGCTTGTCTAAAGGTCAACACGTTTAATGCTAAATTAATCTTGAGCTTAAGAGACCTGATCAAATACCTGCAGAGATTAAAGACCATGAAATAATACAGGTATGGCATGCAAGCGAGACTAGACAGATTAAAAGCGAGTACGCGAGGCTAGAAAGTGGCCTACTGGTTAGTGAGTCAGGCTTGCGGGTTTGATTCCAGTGCCAACTGAAGTGCCCTTGAGCAAGGCACCTAACCCCCGATTGCTCCCTGGGCGCATTAGTGGTCACCAGGTGTGTGTGTGTGTGTGTTCACGACTTGCAGTGTTCACTCCTCATGGGTAATGGGTTAAATGCAGAGGTCACATTTCGGGTATGGGTTACCGTATCTGACAAATGTCACATTATTTAAGCAAGGAAAACGCACTGATGCTGGGATAATGGCCATAATGTGTGTGTTGGTCACCATGATTTTGCAAGGATACTGTAAGTTTGTGGATCTTTTGTTAATCTTGTAACAAGTTCCTATCAACCAGTCAGATTTCAGCCTTTGGTTTAAGGTTAGAGTTGAGGCTTAAACAACATGAATCCTATAAACCCTCTATTACTATTGCTGAAATGTGATTTAGAGGTAGTTAATAGTTTAGGGGTTGGAACTATGATTGTCTCAGGATCAACAAAAGAGGTATAAATCAGTGATAAACTGTACAGAAAAGCAGGTGGTCCATGATATGATTTATAAATGAATAAATACACTCATCCCAAACAACATGGAGGGTACATAACTGTCTGATATAAATGCAGTAACAATGGTTTAGTAGTTAGTGGATGTTTGTGTTTTCACTTTTAGAGGGCATGTCAGTGATACACACACACACACACACACTTAACTCTGGGTCTCGTGCATGTGTGTGTGTGTGGTGTGGGGGAGTGGTTGGGGTGTGAGATGACAAGGTTGTGAATAATGATGGTTTACAACAGAAAAAGCACAGGTCTCTTTAACTGAAGAGGCCATAAATTAAGAGCCATTAAGAACCTTTGAAGTGTGTAAAGTCAACCCCGTGCTCGTTCAGTCTTAACACTGAGGTGTCACAGGCTGTTTTTTGCTGCTGTCTAAACATCTCAGATAGGAACTTCTTGAGCTCTTTTGAGAAGACTTCTGGTCTCCAAGTTCTCCAAACTGTTGGGAAAAGAGATGGAAATACAGAACGCTATCTGTATTTATCTAATGTTGTTGAAACATTTTTATAGTCACCTTATACTGAAGTACATCCTCACCACTCTTGTAAACATATAAAAATAAAGGGTCTGGGTGCACAATAACAACTTTTTATGAAGATGATGGGGGTGTTTGGAATGGCATGCACCATACTAAGAACGCAGGAATGTAGTATTACAGTAAGTATACTTTACTTGTGTGGTACAGACCTATTGCATTTCACAAAATAGGTTGCACGCAACTAAGTATACACTACGTATATTGAATAATAATAAATATGCTGTATTTAACCGGAAATGATTATCTGTTATCCTAACCACTAATTTGTTACTCGTTATTTATTTACACAGTGAAAAGTTCACATTTTTACACAACAAATAAAAACATGACCATAATCAGTTGCAGGATGATACCTGCATGTCATCATATAACAGTCTACATTGGCTGTTTATAATCAGAGCTACAAATCAATTCGTCATCAATTTATAAATGTCTCTCCTTTAACATAATAGCAAAACTGAATCGGTTTAGGTCTAGTAATTCAGACCCCTAGTTACACATTAAATTAGTACAAAACCTGCAAATGAATTCTGTCGTTTGCAAGAGATGAACAGGGTCTTTATAAAATATGCAGTTTTAGAAGACACTACGGCAAGTAGGCATGGCCTAATTTCTGCTCAAACCTAGCAGGTGCCCTTAATTTGTCCTAAATTGAACAGAATTTATGCACATATACAAGTTGATAATTCAACCCATAGATTGTGGATCTTAAAGGTCATTGTTTATCGACTGATGTGTAGTTCCGGTACTGAAGAACCCAAGGACCCGCTCAGTGCTGATCGATGTGATGAATCATGTTTAAACACGACTGTGGCTCAGACCTGCTTTTAGCTCTGTAACTTCTTGGCACTGATAATAGAGACTGTCAGCAGATATCTGTGAACTCAAGTTGTTAGTGACGCTGTTTTGTTCATGGTTCTTTCAAACAGATCTGGCAGATGAGTGTTGTGTACAGCTGTCTGTGTGAATGGCTGCTACAAACGGGCGTTTAGGTCACACTGAGCCTGAGGTGTAAATACTTGTGCTTGAAACACCATCAGGCCACAAGTCAAGCTCTGGAAGAACACATCCAGCTAACAATTTTAGGTGCTAAGAACGTTTCCCTAATGTTTCCATTAAGTAACAATAATGTTAAAAATGTTATTTTGAATGTTCTAGGAATATTCAAAACGTCCGGTTCTTTCGTTTTTATTTTGAATGTTCTAGAAAAGTTGAAAACGTCCTGTTTTTTATTAGCATTATTGTTTGGTTATTAGAAATGTTATTCAAACGTTTTTTAATTCTGTAACGTTATTTAAATATTTGACTAACAATTTAAAAAAACATGACATATGGGATATATAATGTTACAGATGTTCTACCAACATTACAGCAAGAACGTTTTTGTCATTACAGAAAGAACTTTTAGAGAACATTAAGCAACACATACACAGACAGCGATCGTGTCTGACTGGGTTATGATCTGCTGGGATGTATGGACCATTGCTCCATTCAATGACAAATTCCCTTTTTGTCTTATGGATAGAGTATTGCTACTGTACTAGAAGATATTTGACATCGTAGAGACTGTCACAGACACACACACCTGTATGCACAAACACACACAAAACCAAAGCAACAAGGCCTCTCCATTACTAATTCACTGCTCAGTAGCCTTTCCAGACGGACTTCCTGTTTTATCAGTTATTCCTTTTGCTGTGTTGCTCCCGGGAAAAATACACAGGCACAGAAAAAGCGAGAGACCGGAAAAAAGAAAAGCTTCTTTCAATGTGTGCGTATATGTTTGGCCCCTCCACACAGACCTGGATCAAAGTCCGGCTTTATTCCCAATTTAATATTTCCGATATGCAAACGATGCCGTTTTAAGACGTGAATTGATGTCATTGTCAGATTTAAAGATGGGTAGAATCACAATGTCTTTATTTTAATACAGTGTAGTTACATTAAAGGATTAAAATGTAGTTTTCCTGTTTTCCTGCCGTACCTCCTACCTGTAGTGAGAGGAATGCATCTAATTGGACAAGCCACTTTTAAGGAGAGAAAATCAGCAGTGATGTTTGTAACCCACTGTGTCATCAGGTCAAAGGTCAGGCTGTGGTCTGCATGCCTCGGGCAATACAGCTCGTCAGGTTACACATTCAAAGCATCAGAGCTTCAGAACAGTGAGTCACGGGGTGAGAAACATTAACAGGTTTTCATATGTGTGGAACAAATGCCAATTAAAGGCTTTGATTAACAAGAACTGACCACAGGACATCTGCCAGCAATGACTGTGTGTAAACGCCTCTGGCTCCTGGGGATATGCCTGATGTAAATAACAACAGCATGTAGCAGCAGGGAACATACACACGCCTTTAAACTTATCTTAAACTCATTGAGTGTGTGTGTTTATGTCGGGGGTCAGTTTTATTAAATCGCCACAAATGCAGCTGATTTACACAGCTAACGGGGCGTTCTTAGAACATTAGCTAATGTTCTCTCAAAGTTATTAAAAAGTTCTTGCAAAAACATTAGTAGAACTTTTTTAACGGTATGTATCATATAAATGTAAAAAATTGTTGGCGGATTGTTTTAAAAACGTTACAGAATTTTAAAATACGTTTAAATAACATTCTTAGAACCCAGCAATAACGGGTACAACATCTAACATTAATACAACATCTAAAAAGGAACTTTTTGAACATTCCTGAAACATTCAAAATAAAATGTTTAACATTTTTCTTACTTAAGGGAAACATTGGGGCAACATTCATACAACATAAAATAAACAATCCTAATAGACAAATCACTGACATATACACTAAGTATATTAGTGTACTAGTAAATTTTAGTCATCGACATGTTTGAGTTGTTGTGCTTCTTTCAATAGGACAATTAAAGTAGCTTTAATCAAAACCGCATTATGAATAAAACGTCCTGCCGTGACATCAGAGTGTTTGTCCCTCATGTTATGCAGGGCTAAGTGGCTCTTCTGAATACAAGTGAAGACAAACACGCATGTTTTGCTGCTCTTAAACAAAGAGCCAGCAGATATCTCTCCAGACAAGATGACACACATACAGGATACGGGCGATTCCTTGTCTTGGTCTGGGTGGTATTTGGGGCGCATATGTGTGTGTGAGTGCTGAGGGTCTGTACTAATGCACATGTCGTGCATACCTTACTCCCATCCCAGTAAAGACCATGACATAATTCACATGCCAGGCAGCAGCTTGTCCCATCAAACCCTTTGTGTGGCCTCATCAGCGTCTCATGGTATCGTCTCTATACAAATTATCTCTTCGTAACATGTTTTGTCGCACAACCTCAAATCTGGTCCTCTCACGCTAATACCTCAGAACCGCTCGGAGCGATATGGGTGTCTACAAAGGCTCGGCACCTTATCAGATCCACAATTTGACAGCAGGGAGCTTTCGGGAAATGCGGTTCACCTGGTCTCCACCCTGTCTTTTAATCAGCGTCTTATCTCGCTCTCCCTCGCTAACATTTTACGGTTGTAGGAACATTTCCTTAACATTGCCATTAGGTAACAAAAACGTTAAAAATGTTATGTTGAAAGTTCCAGGAATGTTCAAAACGTCCAGTTGTTTAGACATTATATTAACATTATTGTTTGGTTGTAAGAATGTTATTCAAACTTTTTAAATTCTGTAACTTTTTTAAAACATCTGAAGAAAAACATTTTATACACACAATATATTAAAAAATTCTACTAACGTTATTGCAAGAAGTTTTTTGATAACATTGAGAGACTTTTAGAGAACGTTGCAATGTTCTAACAACATTTCCTGCTAACCAGGATGGGCAATTTCCTTTTTATTTGTCGTTATCTGTTGTTATCTGAACAGTGTCAGTGATCGTCATTATGGGCTTGTTTTAGGAGGGACAGGATGACCCGGGGCTGTAGTACAGGAGGATTTATTCTGTTGGGGTTTCCAGTGTTTGCATTGCCCTGAAGGGGAACAACAGAGAACTTCTTTTATCTTCACTGTTTGGAGGGGCGGCTTGTTTACTGACACATACATGTGGGAAGTGATTTCCTGTAGCAGCAGCTTAACTAATGCCCCAATAAACAGTTAAGTTTTGGATGGCCATAGACTGAGAGGTGAGACAGCTACAGTGAGAAATACATTTTATGTTTATTCATTTAGCTGATGCTTTTGTCCAAAGTGACTTACAAAGAGGGCGAGGGTTTAACATTTAGCCTTAAAACACTGGTTTTACTGGCTTAAACATTAGCATTAAGAAGGGATACCGGATTATTATAGACCTTGAAACCACTCTGGACATCTAATTCTGACGGCAACTTTTGTGTAGGCAGGAACCATTGCGTCAAAGTCTAGGTTAGCAAATCTAGTAAAGCTATTCCGCTGTGTATGTGTATATAAAAACTGTCTTTGCTAGTTTCGAATCCAAAAGCAAGACTGAATCTCGACTCCCCTGTTTCCATTTAAACTTGTTTATTCTATTCCCCAATGATATAATAATATTAGGGTTCATATTTCTGCATGCCATATTAATGCACATTATTCTGAATATTACAATATTTTTATCGGTGCCACATGTTGAAAACACAATTACTCCATCAAAACAACATTACTGTAAACCACCCAACATCTGTGGGACTGAATTTTCAAATCATTTAAACGCATTTTTGATTATTAATGCAAGAAAACATCAAACAAAAGCAGCCCAACTGCATGTGAACTCTCTGACAAACTTGTTCTTCCCTGTGGCTAAATCCTGCCAACATCATTACTCTCATGTTTGTGTAATGCATGAAACTGCCCATGTCAAGGTCATGGCAGGCTGTCTGATCAGCCCATGTGGCATAAGTAACCGTGCCAAGCTGCCATTGGCTGATGGCATGGTGCCCTGAAGCAGGAGGGCGGCTTTCTTGACAACGCTGTGGCATTCATGTTTGTGTGAGTTCAGCTGGAGGTTATTAGCCTGCTGACACTCTCTATATCAATAACTGTCTTTTGTTTCCCAGAATGCAATAGGAGGACACATAATCATACATGTAGTTCACACAAATAATTAAAAATGCTGTCAATCATTTACTCGCCCTCAGGTAGATAAAGTTGTTTAACAGAATTTATAGGCTGCTGTTTTGCTTACAATGAAAGTAAATGGTGACCATGGTTGTCCCTGGTCCCCGTTTACTCCCAGCTAACAGGGAACGTTTACAGAACATTGGCAGAACATGTCCTCTAAAAGTTCTCTTAAAGTTGCGGTAATGTTAGTAGAACGTTGTTTAATGTGGTATATAAATATATCAAAACATTATTCTTAAGTAATTAGTGGAACACTTTCAAATAGTTACAGAATTTAAAAATATTTGAATAACGTTCCCATAACCATGCAAATTATGTTTAAAAAACTGGACGTTTTGAGCGTTCCAAGAACTTTAAAAAATAAAAATTTTTTACTTCATGGAAACATGAGGGAAATGTACAACCTAAAACTGTTAGCTGGAGTTTCATTATGGTTGTAATAGTTTATGTTCTGCTAGATAGCTTGTTCTGTTTTCCATGAACCAAAGTTATATATGTTTGAAACAACATGATGGGTAAACAGTGTAAATAAGAAAATGAATCATTTTTAGATAAACTATGTCTTTAAAAACCTCACCTACTTGCAGGTATGATCTACTTGTCCTTTTACTGTTTTGTGTGGGCCTTGCTGTACAACTGTAACCAAATACCTTTTTTCCAGCTTAATGGTGCAATTACATCTGTTTTACCTCAGAGTTAAGTACAGTGTGTTCCTAACGTAAGATACAAATCTTTCATGTTACAAGGAAATTATCTCATAATTGTTGGAACCCTTTATGTAAGTGAAGATATTACATTTTCATTTACTTGAAGGCTTGACAAGTAACTGAGAAACAATTATAACAAAACACCATAACCCACAAGAACATTTTATGGTTTGCTATTATTTTCAGTTTTTTAACATTACATTGGTAAAGAAATAATCAGAATATATGTTTTAAAAGATGTTTAATCTGTACTTTAATGGAACGAGCCAGAAACAGAGTTGATTTTAAAGCCACCCACTTCCTGACAAGCCCATGCAGTGTTGGTATAAGTGTGCATGTTGATATCAGAAATATACTGAAGAAATTTCCTCTGTGTGTGTGTGTGTGTGTGTGTGTACATGTATGACATTTTCCAAAAGATAATCTACCGTAATACAGTACATAGTGGTTTACTTGCTGAGACAGATTTTGTTCACATGAACTATATGTAGCCAAACATTAGATATAGTTCACATGAAACACTTTAGTGTGAAAACACCCTTAAAAAATTGCTGGGCAAAGAAACTCGGTGGAGGCAACACACCCTGTTTTGTTTCTTAAGTGGCTTCAAACCTCTTACTGGCTTTGACAGGCTGACTGCTTGCCAGTGCCATGAGCTAACTGCTGAATTGTACCCAAGAAGAGTGATGTCTGATTCGTTTAGCACTATGAGCGAGTCTTGACCTGGCTGTTAACATCCTTCATCCAGTGCACTTGGATTTGTGTGTCCTGGGGTTTGAGGGATTCATGCTAACTAATTTCCTGGCACAATCAGTAGTGTGTAGTGTGTCCGTATGGAAAAATGAATAATGAAAACATCCACAGCACTTTCTAATTCTTTCTTAAGCTGTTGCTTTCCCTCTTTACTGTATATCTTTCCCTTCTCTCTCTCTCTCTCTCTCTGTTTCACACATGTGCTCGGTTAGCCAAACGCCACTCCCATGACATCATCAACGCCACATTTGGGCCACTTTTTCGTTTTGAACATCTTTAACAGATTTCTGTAGCCTGATGCTTGAACTCAGAAGTGCTCAGACATGCACGTCCTCCCCCCTCTGTATTATGACAGGCAGGACGAGACCTCGCATTCGTTCTTTAAACATATTCTGACTTCTTTTTTTGCTTTGACAATGCTGCTGTGTCTTCAGATATCCTTTCTGCCCCGGGCTGCTTTTGAGGTAATTACATTTCACCAGCTTTCACCTTGATGTCGGAAAGCCGGTGTTTTAAAAAGAAAAACAAGCTATCGAGAGAATTTTGAAGGCTTTTTCAAGCACATTTGTGAGAGTCCAGGGGCGGTTGCACCAGCACTGTGTAGGTTATACGTGGTTTTGTGGTGCAAAATGGGCACTTAGTCACACCTTGCACACAACTAAATATTTAAGTCTTGCACCATTTAACTTAGTTGAAAAAGAAACCCAACATATAAACTAAATATTTACGTAAGCCTTTGACCAGTGGTAATAGTTGTATTGAATGGCAGATGGATTGAATGAACAAGCTCATGTTTTGTGTGATGTTTCTAAAACCTTTAGACATGACATGATGATTTGTTTACTGACATTTATTCCTGTTTATAATTGACTGAAAATGTGAGAACTTTATATAGACAACTGAGTTGTTAGCAGTTCTGTAGCATGAAACGATAGCGGTAGTACGCGAAAGATTTGCATTTCAAAATTCAACATACTCGCTAAGTCTTGCCTAAAAACAAATTAAAAGTTTCTAATAGGAGTTAAAAAAAAAACAAATTAAGAGTCTCTAATAGGAGTTACTATGTTCCTAGTGTTACATTTACATCACAGTTTAATATTTTACTGACAACTGGTACAGAACTACATAAGCCTAATTTTTAAAGCTATGCTTAAATTATTTATAATTTAAGGATATAAAATGTCCCTAAATATCTAAAGTAAAAAATCTAAATCCCTCCCTTTAATCCATTCCTAACTTCTTAATGATTTCCCAGTTTTGGTATTTTTTAACATTGGATCAAACCTGACCGTATGTGCATTTAATAAACGAAGCCTCGGGTTCATTATAAGTCAGCAAATGGGTGGTCACCTTAGAAAAACATGGTGTGTACCAGCATCACAGGAAGTGACTAACAGGGAAGTTAAAATGTACCTGAGCAAAGCAGTTTAAGAGGAAGAGGGTGGTGTCAGGAAACATCGTTTTTCTCGCTGGCATGTGCGTTTCCAGGATGCGACGGGCATTACACACGCACACGGTGTGTGTCAAAGCTGTAAGGGCGAAGGCTCATTGTGACATCATCAGGTCACGCCCGGCAACAGTGGGACCCTTGTTGTTATCCAGAGGGCGGAGAGGGAGGGAAAGAGCAGGGCGCTGGCACCGAAGTACCTCCGTCCCTTACTATCCTCAACAACAGTGCCGATGCGTTCGTCGTTTTAACTGAGCTGGTGCAGCCCAGGCAGAAGTGAATAAATCAACAGCCACAGCGCCCTGGTAACAAAAGCATTTCCAACATGCCTAATCCTCCTGGCTCCTGCCTGCCAGAGCCCTGAGGTTTCCATTCACACTAGACCAAAGAGCCAGCCGCCACAGCACGCCTTCATTTGCTCTTTGTTTCAGAAGCAAAACAATGAAGTCCAGTCATCACAATGAGGGGAAAGCGGACGAGCGCCACTGTGAGTGTTTATTAGGTTGCTTAGCTCTTTATGTCACAACATTCATGTACCTTCATTATGAGGTTAACGTTTATCCTGTGGATAATCGTTACTTGTTTATGTTGGACCCGCGTTATTATAAAAGCAAACATGCATACATAAACCAACATTTTTTGTAGGATAGACTGTTAAAATGGTATTAATTTATCCTTTAAATAATCATCCGCTGACATGACCGTACTTTATAGTGAAGGTGGATATGACACAGATGCGTTTGTTGAAAATAATGATATTTGATGGCCGTTTATAGCTGAGGACAAATATAATAAATATAATAATATCATGTGCTGAAACCTACATCCAGTTTCACAATGTTATGGGTCAAATAATATAATATTACAGTAATAATACAGTATGTGTGTGTCATTTTTCTTCTTGTAGCTCAATGGGTAGAGCAGGATTTTGATGCGAGAGTTCAGAGGTCAGTGGTTCTATTCCCAGGGAAAACCGATGCTGAGAAATGGAGTAGCTTGAATGCATCGGGCCACGTTGAGACGCTGCGTGTCTCTCTGTGTGTGGGTTTCTCCCTGATGGCTTTAATTGGGTTTTATGCGAAACGTTTCTGTTTTATTGCATGCAGACGTTTGGATTTTCTCCCCAATTTAGTCCAAGTTTTTGTATTGTGTGGAGTTTTCCTCTAAAGTTCTGGGTGTGGTAGGTGGCGTCCTTGGAGAAATAAAAAAAAGGGAAAATAAAACCACAGAAAAAGAGAGACTAATTCGTACAGCGCCGGTTCCCACTGTCCTCACAGCAGCGTAAAATACAGGTTTACAACAACAATCCTCGCTTGTTTAGTTTCCAATCTGCCCGTGTTGTGTCATAAACTACATTTTGCGTTGACACAAACATGATGTCATACCGTTTCAATGACCTTCCGATCACAACAGAGTTCTGTGTGTTGTCTATCAGGCATAGATAACGCCGTTTCAAAAACTTAAACACTGAGGTCATTGTTTTAACGTCCTCGTTCAGACCCTTCTAATTGTGCATGCTTAATTATGCAATTGAACAAACAGTTTAGCTGTCTGTCAGTCTGTGTCTCAGGCAAGTTCTATTGATTTTTTCGGCTCTGTAAACACACGCGATGTCGTCCGCGGTACTTAACAAAGGAGCTTGCGTGTTTGTATTATTTTGACAAAGGATGTAGTTTTGCTGGGAGGTCTTGCACATGGAAGAGTCGCTAGGCATTATTCTGAATCAGGACTGGCATGGTGTTATCACTCGCATTAGCTTTTGTATGCACAAAAGTAGGCCAAAGCCTTTGATGTTGGAGTTCTGGTCACCCGCGTGTCCACACAGACAGGAAGAGAGGAAGTCCACCAGCGGAACCCCGAAAGCACAAACAGTGTAATAGAACATGTCTTTCCTTCTGCCGGGTCTTGACCCACGCACTGCATCCTTAGGAAGTGAATTCACACTGGCCTGTGACATCACTGCAACATGATAGGTACAAAATAGCAAAATCCCACTTCCTCTGATTATGATGTAAGCAGTGCCAAGAAGAAACGGACAGATCAGCGAGTCATAGTTTTGGAGAACTCGGGGAGGCTGTTTGCATGAGGTTGCGATCCCAGCTAACAGGAAATGTTGTCAGAACGTTGCCTAATGTCCTCTCAGCATTATCAACAAAGTTCTTGCATTATGAAACCAAAACTCTGGTTTGTGGTTTCATTCAATTAAGCAGAATGTTTTTTTTAACATTTAACACAAAAATGTCATTTTTAAGTTGTTAGTGAAATAAAAAATGCTTGAATAATGTTCTTATAATGGAGCACTTGCATTAATGCAACATTTAAAAAACCATCCTAGTACATTCAAAATAAAATTCTAGGCATTTTTGTTACTTACTGGAAATGTTAGGGAAACGTTCTTACAGCCTACAATTGTTAGCTGGGATCTGTCTGTCGGTCTGTCTGTCTGTCTGTCTGTCTTAACATTACTGTAAACTATATGCTCTGTATGTTGCTTGTCTGAACAAGAGAGAAGCTTCAGTTTGATGGGACCTCACACACATTTGTTTCATCGCAACCTCTTAATCTTGCTAAGTGTGTCCAAGTCTTTACTTGAATTTCAGCAATGTACTTTCATTTTTCCTTAAGTCTTACGTACATTAATCGCTGAATCTGTATAATTACGAGGATCAAGTATGATTTGATTAGACCCACATGACCAGCGACATTTCTATAGCACTAGATCTTTGTTTGTTTATTCTTTACATGCGGGAGATTTTACTGATGACACAAGAGCACAAGATGCCAAAAACATTGTTGTACATGTCGCCGCACGACACAACGTCCTCCACCCTTTATAAATCCTCATCGATGAGATTATCAAAACTTAGATAAAAGCAAAGATGGATCAGCCTGCAGTTTCTAATGGGAGTTTGGGAGGAGCACGTTAATGATGCATTTAATGCGACGGCCATATGAAAATAGCATGTAGTTGGTTGCTTTCTCCACCTCTTGCTTAAGTTAATTTAACCTCCATCCACCTCGACCTCAGTGTGGTGTACTCTAGCCTTAGTAGAGATTGGTGACCAAAAGGTTTAGCGCTCCATCACCATTATGCCCTTGATCATGATGCTGAACCTCGAGTTACTCCACCAAGGGCTGTTGCAGGGTGTTGCGAGTCAT
Organism: Botia kubotai; assembly: GCA_036877585.1. Taxonomy (NCBI): domain Eukaryota; kingdom Metazoa; phylum Chordata; class Actinopteri; order Cypriniformes; family Botiidae; genus Botia; species Botia kubotai. The sequence continues at coordinate 23,252 of JAZGTI010000413.1, read as the reverse complement.
TTCGGATGGAGGTCGGAGCTAATTGGCTGATGAAAAGCAATGGAAAGTCTCTTGTCTTTAGCGTTTTTGTTCTGAACAAGCAAGCAAACCCTGTTGGCTTTTTCCACATTACCTTTGTTAATGTATATGAACATGTCATTGAAATTAAGCTTGAATATGTTTAGATGCGAGTTGTTCTGTGTACCGCAGACCTAAATTACCACTTGTTTATTTTATTTATTATTTTCACTCATTTCTGCACAATTTCTGTAATCAGAGATTACAATCTTTACTGCATCTTATCAAAAATCTTGTCTGAGATGATGTGGTTCCTCATGTGATGTAGATAAAAATTAGGCCAAAATGTCACAATATTTTAAATATGTCAGAAAATATGTGCATTAGCCGAAAACATGGTAAGATTAATGAAATAATATTAGTACATTAAATAAATTGTTTCATAATAATTATTATTTTAATATTTATTGCAATTATTATTTCATTTCTTTCTTTATTTGATTATTTTTAAATGTACATTTTAATGTAAATGCACACTCACAGGTGTGTGTGTGTGTGTGTGTGTGTGTTTGCTTCAGCTGTGGCTCGTCTAATTCCATTTTAGAAGTGACATTTTTGAGGTTAAAATCTACATGCATACATATATAAATTATACCTTAAACAGACGTTTCTGTGCTTAATGGTGAGATGGAGTATATTTTTATATACAAGGATACAAAATATACAAAGAAGTATATGTTTCAGCTCAGTGGGTAAAGCATGTTATTGATAACAACGTAAGCCTCTTATGAACTAAACTCAAACCCTGACACATAAATGAATCATAACAGAAACCAGCTATGATTTACACAAGTGAGAGGACGTGTTTGTCTCTGTCTGTCAAGGTTGTTCCACTTACACTGAATTAAATCAGGGTTTGAACTTTAGAGAATGAGTGTATTTGAACCCACAGCCCACAGGTTGTGTGTGTTCCCACAGAACCGGCCAAAATGAGGTTTGAACTGGGCCAAAACAGAACGCTATAGAGAAATGTTGAGTTAGCAGTGTGCCAGAAAACTTGGGTCTGTGGTTTCATTCAGTTAAGGTGCATTTATTGAAGAGATTTTTTAAACATTGATGTAGTGTGGCTAAGGGTAAAAATGTGTAGTTTTACATTTGAACCCGCACACACACACACACATTTTGGGTTTTTTGTTTTATGGGGACGTTCCATAGACGTAGCCCTTAATCTAACTATCACAGAAAACCTGCTATTGTAGATTCTTAAAAAAAGATCATTTTGTATGATTTATAAGCTTGTTTCCTCATGGGGACCAAAAGGTCAAAATTGACTGATATTGTTGGGCACATTTGGTCCCCATGACATAGTGAACCAGGACTGTTCACACACACATTTAGAGGTGGCCTGGATCCGGTTCCCTTCTGAGGGTGTTTTGTGCTGGTCTATGGACAATGGATATGGACCCTCTTTCCTTCTGAAGAAACAAATAATCAATAAAGCCAACATGAACCTTCCATTCACCAATTATAGTTCCTAAAATGTACAGTACATAACCAGAAAACACAGCACAGAATACTGTATCCCAATGTGCTTAGCTTTCATTTCTGAAACGAAATGTTGTTAGCGTTACATAATGTGCTATTTTTGTGTGCGAGTAGTGGCAGTGAGCTTGTACTTTATTATAAACATATCTGTTGTCATACAGTATGTTAGTCTCAAGCGCCGATCCATTGCAGTGAATTGAACACAAGACCTGCTCTGTGTGAATCAGAGTGTGAACCAAAAACGAACAAATGAATCTGTTGTTCAGTCAAATCCAATGAACTCGGACTTAATTGAAGTGGAAGGCAATGAAGGGTCTATTTTTTCTTCATTTAAATACTGTACGCCTCAGCGAGGAAGATGAAACGTAATTGCTTTCGTTTCTTCCTCTGTAAAGGTCCAACAGATGTCGTGTTCCTGCCCTGCGCTCAGGACCTCGGCGATAGTGACTCATAGCATTCATTCTGCCAGACCAGAACGGTCTCTATAATACTTAATATTTAGAAAGTCGACGAGCAGCTGCTCTGAAAAAATGACAAAAAATGTGAACTTTGTGAGAGATATATAAACTCTGCTTTGAGTTATTTGGAACAGAGTGTTTGAGCAGAGATGAAGACCTGTGAATGCTCAAGGTGAGAGGCAAACGAGAGAACTTTTCTCATATATATGCTAATGAGAGAGGGAGGGAGAGAGGGAGAGAGAGAGGACATCAGCTTTACTGCTGGCTTGCGAGGGAACGTTTTGTCATATCTTGTCAAAGCATAAGGTTCCCATTGAGGCTGTGAGATTACTACATGCTCGCTCATTAATTCAACAATTTAATCTGTCGTTCTGTTGAGGCAGTGTGGTGTATGTGTGCTGTAGGTCTGTGTGTCCATCACTGAAGAAAACTTTGGCTGTTTTTTCCATTGGTTCTGGCCCATACAGTGTCCATACAACACAAAGAGCTGTGAATCATATTAAAAGAATAGTTCGCCCAAAAATGAAAATTCCATCATAATTTACTTACTCTTATGATGTTCCAAATTTAAGTGACTCATTTTCTTTTGGAAGAAAATATGAAGTGTTTTGCACAATCTCCAGACTGCTTGTTATCCACACAACAAAAGAGAACTGGAGCGGACTGGACCGCCATGCTCCAAAAATGCTAAAAAAAAGTCACAATGGAAAAAGCAAGTTCTCTGTACATTTTCATGTCTGTTTCCAACATAAATGTTACAAATGTCATTTTGACATGTTCTAGGAACGTTGTCTAACATTATTAAATGGTTCTATGAACGTTATTCAAACATTTTTAAAAACGTTCCACAAATATCTAAAGAACATTTTGAACAACGTTACTGCAAGAACGTCTTTTGTACACTTCGAGAGAACGTTCCCATTTAGCTGGTTTGTAACATTGAGTCAACATTGCTCTCCAGCAGTATATTATTTTGTCTGACAGATAATAAATAGTTGTACGGTTGGCTTCTCACCAGCTTTGCTTAGCCTCATAAACAAAAGTTGTTCTGTTTCAGCTATATTCATTGTTATGACAATAGCACATTAGTATTGACCCAAAGGATTTGCGCCAGGAGAGCTTTCATGAGCCTGGAACACGTTTTTCTCCTCACAAAAGTGAGGGAACTGCTGCGAGTGAGCGAGTTTGATTTCAACAGTCTGAAGAAAACAGGTATTCCCCACAGAAAAGCCGCGAGTCTGGTGTTTATTTACAAGCGCTAATAATGCTAATGCCTCCTCAGTGACTCAAAGGGCTGATGCGATACATCGTCTTTGATCGGGAACAAATAGAGCCTCATTCACCAGAACCTCTTAAGCACTGAGGAGGAGAGTGACTTTTTAGACCTCTGCGAATAAGAAGGTACGCAGGACGGTTTCCAAATCTCCCTGCACCTGAGGGAAACCAGTACAGAAGACTAATCGGGACCATTAGTGGTGAAACCAGCCCAGCCCAACGGTGCGGGGAACAATCTGTGCTTTTACAGTACTGTTGTGAGGGGTCACGGGTTGTATTGGACTGCACAGGAACAGGGATCTTTTGTCTTATTGTCAAGATCAGTGGAGGACAGAGAGAAAGGAGGAAATGAAGTGCTTGGACTGATCCAGACACTTTTAAGTTTTAAGAAGCAGTTAACGGAGTAAAAAGGCCCATAAAATCCCATATTACTTGTGCTATATTCTTATATGTATGCAATGTTTCAGTATGGCAGTTGGTTAAAAGACAGTTATTAGGAATATTTAAATTTATTGAGGAGTTTTGGTCTGTTCCTCACAGAAGGTGTCTTATGTCTTCAGTAGTTTGAACATGAACTATTCATAGAAATGTGTGACAAATATGCTAAACATCTCCATTTTTGTTTCACAGAAGATAAATGAATGTGTTTAAAATGACACAGCCACAGAAAAGTCACAGAATTTTGAGTTTTGAGTGAACTGTTCCTTTAAATTCAGTTTTATTTTTCTCTCAAAATAAAACAAAACAAACAAACAAACAGTATTTACATTACTTAAAGTATAAACCACTTTCCACTGAGGACATTCACAAAAGCTTCTGAAAAAAAAAAACTTTATAAAGAGCTATTTTATCCATAAAGTATGGCTAGATTAGAAACCCGCCTCCCCTACACGTAGAACAGACTCACAAGCACACAACTAAGGGGGCCCTCAGATTTCCACACACATACTTCTGCTGTGGGAAAAGGTGTCAGGTTATTGACCCGTGAGGTAATCACAGTGTCTAAAGCATCTGCACCCTTCATTATCACCCACAGTTCACAGGTACATGAAGGTACAACAACACCTGAGGCTTTGGAGGTTTAAAGCACCACAGGAACGCAGGCCTATTATTTCTGCTGCACGGGTTACCGTAGTGATGTCACATTTCATATTACAGGTCGAGCCCATGAGGAGAGAATCGATGCCAACACGACACGACCGGATCAAAGACAACAGCCTGAAGGAAACGGGGTCACAGACTCGCTCGGACTCCACATCCCGTCCTGACATCTGAAATGCCTTTTATTTCCACATAAAGGACGAGGTGAAGGGTACGAGACAGTCGTGCAGATCAGCCTCTCTTCTAGAAGCCCCACTCTGCCTCGCGCTGAAAAGATAAGTTGTCGAAGTTGTCAAAGTTCGCCGAGAGAGAGAGACGGAGTCCGTCTGCTTTCATTCAAAGAGTTCCTCCATTTGACCTTAGCCAAGTCGTCTTTCACAACAGTTTTATTGCAGGTCGGAGAGAGAGAGAGAGCGAGCGAGAGAGGATGGTGAATGGTCTGACGGTACTGAAAAGGACAGATTCTCCGGTTCTGTCCATTCACCCTCAGCCCCAAGCCCAATCTCACCAGCAGGCTGCATTGTGACTATAATGTGAATTTTGTGGAGAATGTAGATTAAAGGAGGGTAATAAAGAATGTGGCGGAAACGCAAAGCTTGAAATTAGCTTTTTCAATCTTATTTGACAATAGGGGGACGACTTTTCATTAGTCGCCTCAAGTTGAAGTTTTTAAATAACTTCATGTCGTGGGAGACAAAGATGTAGAGTCGGTAAACTGGCCGGTATAGAACCCTTTAAACATGTTAATATTCCTCAAAGTTCTGAAAGGCTCCATTCTATAGAACCTGCTGACTAAGATGAAAACTTCATTGGTTCTATTTAAGAAGTTAAAGAACATCTGTTAGGAGGTCGAAAGAATGAGCCGACAACATCTATTTTCAAACTGTACAATCTTACTAATTACAAACTAGATTTTTGTATTGAACAAAGTTAACTAGCGCATTGCATGCAGATGTCATAAGCTAACAAAATTACGTATACTGCACATTTACATGTCAAAAAATACAATACAATTGAAATACAGGCAACATGAACAAAGACATATGCATGTATGTAAACTGCATGGCAGCAATGTTTAATTGCTCTGCTGCAGCTACTATGTGACAAGATTAATCCTGATCTTTCCCAAAGGTACTCAAAATGCTCTTATCAGCTAATAGATGGATGTGCACATGATTATTTTCAATAGAGTGAACGTTATGTCACTGCATGTCATACAGTGTTTACATGAAATAAAATCAAACCCCATTTCTATCTCTGTTTACTCTCCTAGGAAAAGATTTGATGTCTCGGAAAAATCTTAATGGACATTTCTTGAAATAAAAAGGGACACAAATGACATTAATGTGGTTAGTATTGTTTGGATCGTTTTGTTTTGGAACAATTTGTCGAAGCGTGTTTAATTTGTGTTGAAATCTGAAACATCTGATCTCATTTTTCTTCTTCTAGGAAGAACACACATGCACATTCTCTGAAATTCTGAAAATCTCGTGCAGGTAGTTTTTCAACCTATCCAACCCCCCCCCACAACACCCTACCTTCCCCCCGTCACGCATTAACATGCAAACGCATTTACTTCCAAATACAAGAATGTGTTTCTGCTTACAGCCTCATCCAAAAGAACTAAACGAGCAAATATGTGTGTGTGTGTGTGTGTGTGTGTGTGTGTGTATGGGTGGGTTTACTTTACCATCAAATTTAACTACTTAAACAAAACCTGACAAATCTGAGCAAAACCTCCTTTTGGGGATGTCCTTATTTGTAATCGCACTATAAAAATATAGTAAACAAAGATTGTTTTACATTGTAAAAATACAGAAGGTTTTCTGTTAGGATAAGAGTTAGATTGTGGGTTATGGTTAGGTTATAGTGTTTATAACTAGCTGTGTATAAAAACAAAAGTCTGTGGAGTGTTTAGATAGATAAGTGTGTGTGTGTGTGTGTGTGTGTGTGTGTGTGTGTGTACAAACTGTCATGGACAAACTACACCTAAGGCTCTGCAACTGTAATTGCTTTAATAATTGCAGTTCAAAAAGAAAACCTGTTTATAAGAAGCAGCAAAACTGGAAATGATTCGAGTCACAAACTCAAGGCACAACACTGATTTTAAAAGCTTAATTCACTGCTGCAATCTCTCAAGGGAAGTCGCTGAAGTTTAAAAGCTTCTCATATTTTGCACGATATTCTCATGTCATGACCTTTAATATGTAAACAAATACATTTTTGTTCATGGGAAATTTCCACTGCTCTCCCATATAACCTTATATATCCTAATATATCACTGCTAACCTCATATATAAACTAATATAAACCCTTATATAACCCTATATATCCTTATATATCACTGCTAATCTAATATATAACCTAATATAAACCCTTATATAACCTTATATATCCTAATATATCACTGCTAATCTAATATATAACCTAATATAAACCCTTATATAACCTTATTATATAATATATCCTATTATATGAAACTGTGAATGTTCAAAAGGTAACTTGTGAAAACAAAACTGAATTAATGAAAATGATGAAGCTTGATGAAGCAAAAAGATCGTTTGGGCCAATAAATTAACATTTGGGTAAATAAACATTTGAAAATATAACTAATTGGCTAAATTCGTCCTTAATCTCTTTACAGCTAAAAGAAAATATGTTAAAATGTAAAACCATTTAATTTTACAGGATTTTGTAGCGTCATCTTATGTAAGTTGTTGTGAGAGATAACTAAGTTTTCTAACCCTTATGAAATTATGAAAAAATAACGTAATATGATTCATTATGGTCCTTACTGGACTTCTTGACTCCATGGTGCGTTAAAGATAATTCTACAGAAGAGGGCGGCGCTCTAAGGTAAACTCTCCGCCCCATGGGCGTGTCATATGCAAATAATGGCCATTGCATCCACCTGCCAAGCTGTTTCAGCAGCAGTTACGGGGAGGCAACGAGTGAACGCCGAAGTGCGCTTCTCTTTGGAGATATTGAGACAAGCAGTCACCGCGCTAAAGCTGCACACGGAGTTGTCAGGTGGCCTTTACGCGTCCCTAAAGCTTCTTAGACCAAGATCAAAAGGGATTTTATAACAGTTAAACCAGATGAAAACTATAATAGGCAGGAAGCACACCGCGTTCAGGTGTTTCCAAAGATAAGGACTATACCTCTGCAGGACCTGGGACGAATACAGACTCGCTGACATTTCACTGGATTCGCTGTTGAGTTGGTCGCAAAGTTTGTTTGGGGCAGTTTGGCGCTATCAGGTAAAACGCAGTTTATGTCTTTGTATAGCTGGTGATAAATGTGTGCGCGTAAACATGCCACTTTATTTTCTGGGCACATTTAACATACTAAAATTAATTGTGCAGATTTGTTTTACATGAGTTTTATTTAACTCATTTCGCTTTAAGCTGAATTTTGATGCTCTGCTTGTATCGCCATAATGAATTTCCCATTGACCAAATATGGCAAAATCACTTCCAACGTTTATTCTTCTCCGTACGTCCTTCTATTTTTCCTTGTAAAATGAAACATGCATGACATATTTAATAACACCGAGCGCTGTTTGCTATCACCGTCAAGATAGCACGTTTGTTAGAGGAAGACCAGCATTCAAGCACGCGCTCTGAAGTTGCGCGCATTAGTAACGCGCCCACAATTTCACAGTATACTGTACATAACTACATACCCTTAATCCCGCCTGCTTTTACTGTGGTGCATTCCAGGGCGAAATTTGCTTTGCTTTGCACGTCTTGCGTTTAATGCTGTTTCCTCACTGTTATTCTAACGCAACTATCCTTACACTGCGTGCGCGCGCTGGAATAACACATTTGAGAGCTGTTGTACACAACAGACGCAAAGTCAAAGTAGCTTATTTCCATTTCTCTCCTGGATGGCAGGAAAAGATAGGAACTACTACACAGACAACAGGAATCAGAGCGCGTAGAATGTAATTAAATGGTTTGTGTCGTAAACACACTAACAGTTTCACAAATTAGCAAAGAACAGTGACGATATAATAAGATCAGTCAACCTGTAGCTCAGTCAATAAACGTTATGAATGTTCACAGCTTGCAACATGTTCCAGAAAGACTGAATTTATGAACAAAATAAGACATTATGATAATTGCATTGAGCTGTGGAGAGCGTCATGAAAAGTTTTTGCAGTGAGTTTTGCAGTATTCATGAGTTGATCGTTGCGCGTGCACTTTTGCAACATAATTTTTTAAAAGTAATGTCTGTATTAAAAGTACTCGATGTCATTATTTGCACACAAAAAAATATGGTCAAAAGTTTCCCTGTTTGCATATAACCGTAACTCGTTTTCCCACGAACACAAGCCTACACGTAATGCTTGTAACGGCTTTTATATACATAAATAAATACATAAATAAAAATCCTTTTATTTATGTATTTAAATTAAATGCTTATTTTTATAATGGATGTCAAATTTGAATCGCATCAGATTTAATTATGCTCCAATTTAAAGCAATAGTTGAGAAGTTTTACTATAATTGCATTTTTGTGTATGAATACAGAATATCTGCAAGCGCATTGCTTCCAACGAAGTCATTTTAACAGGGTTATATTTTGTGAAAAATAAATTAAAGTGCAAAATTTAAAGCTACCTGTAGGTTTCTCTGTCCCATAATGTCACGACCCACTTGTTTCTCCAAGAAGACTAAAGTGGCTATACTTAGAAATTGCATCTAAAGCAGTCAACTTTGTGTGTAGAGATTATTTGTAAAGCTCTATTCTCTTTGTGTGTTTGTGTGTGTGTGTATGTGAGACTGTATGCTCTTGTGTTCATATAATTGTTGTTTAATTTCACCGGCTTGTGTGAGGTAAAGAGGCAGAGCATTTAGATAAACAGCAGGACAGTTAACAAATTGCCTTCAAATAGCTGAGGTTTAAACAGCTGCTTCCAATCATAAATGCTCTGCGGCGTTTCTTTGGACGACTCGTCTTCCACTAGCGCTAGTCTTTCAGTTTCTGAGGTTCTGGCTCTGTGTGGAAGAAGCAATACATTTACAGCTGTGATGAATATGAACGCTGTGAGGCTGGTAATGTTGATTCAAGTACCCCTGTACAGAATTAAGGTTTTAAGGTTAGTGTCACGTCACCCTCGAGGAACATGAGTGCTTGTCCTCTATGGGTGGCAGCCTTGGTCTTCTCCAAGTGAAGGAGATGGAGTATGTGACAGCAGTGAGCTTTGTCAGTGTGCTCCCTCGGGGAATATCCCTTTACTGTAGGTTTCAAACAAATGTAACCAAAGCTCTATTTTTTGGTGAAATGTTTACTTCACACGGCCTCCTAGATTGTCTTCAAGGGAACAAACCACAGAGTTAAAGCGTATGTCATTTAAAAGTCTCTTGAATACATACGAGCGTAAAGGCTTTCGTGTATGACAGCTGCACTGCCAATTTGAAACTATGCCGTATTATAATGTTTACATTGTTAGCCACGTTACGCTATATTTGCGTCATTTGATCATCATTTGTAAGTTACTGCCGCTGTAATCAAGTAAATGTTCTGTTTATTGTCTACTTTCTGTGGCAGAAATAACCCAACGGTAATTGCAGCCAGCAAGCAGTGCTGTGTTTTAAGAGTAAGGTACTATATTAAGGCTAATTTACATAAACAGAGGTGTGCTTGCATCAAAAGACGATAATGACTTCATTTAAATAGTGCAGTATTACTCTGATGTGCTTCTGGCTTTTAGAAACAGGATTGTGGGTTGTTATATGAAAAGATGGATTTTTGTGCTTGGATATCATGTACATAGGTGGCAAAAATGTTACTTCATGCAGAATTAAAGAAATGTATGTTTTTTGTTTGTACCACATCTTTTGAAATGGGTCTGTGAAGTTTCTGAAATCCACAATCCTTTGTTCTTTTCCAGTGACCTGTGTGAACGGATGCACCATGCTGCCGGACAGTCTTTGGGCAGTCCAGGTTCTTCTGGTCTTCTCGTTCCTGACTCTGGGTTCGAACAGTGACCTTCAGAATGCCCCCCGGGTCTTCTTGTCCTTCAAAGGTAAGAGAGCACATCACTTTCTTTCCGGCTTCCATGACCTACTCTTGGATTTCTTTCAGGGTTTTTGGCTCTGTTTGTGTGGTCTGTGGTTTTTGAGGAACCGTGTGAACGTTCTGGAACACAGTTTTCTTACACGCTACCTTCTGGATTTCATGACTGAATTTGATGAGTTGATAAATGGCAGAGCACGGGCGATGATAAACGTTTTGGGTTTGCAAATTCACAGCGTAGACAGATTCTCTGGTCTAACCACACACTGAACAAGCCGAAAGCGTCTGTGCGTTTCTAATGGCTTTGCTTTCAGCCAGCTGCGTCCACTTTCGTTTTGTGTCAGAATAATTAAGAACACAAACGCAGTTGAAAAAATCACTCCGAACCTTCAACGCAGGTCAGAAAAGATTTACAGAAAGCTGAACGAAGCGCGTCAGTTATTTCAATAGTATGTATTCGAGCACTTTTTAAAAATAACCAATAGCAGAAGCAAAACAGTAGAAAAAAAGGTTCCGGGTGAGCGTACGTTTTTGGGCAGTGCCTGAACGCCACAAAAATATGAAGAGTGAATAGTTTGATTTTAAAAATGGATTTTCCCCCCTAAAAATGGAGATTTGAAAGGGTTTTACAGTTGTACCAGAACCTTTATGTTTTAAGCTCTTTTTATAATATTGATAGGACAAGCATGTTCTTTGTGCTAATATTTCAAAGAACAGCTCTGGAATGTTACCCTGTTTGAATCCATCAATCTGTTTATGTTGGCTACATAAAATTCCAAGCCTGATTTTTCACTGGCCTCTCTTTCCACATTTTTAACTGGCCAAGCAACAATCAAATGTATTAACCAATATGCTAATGTCAACATATAACGTATAGCTTTTAATCTTTAGAGCCATATATTCAGTGTAGGACACTTATACCTTAAAAACAGTTTTTAAATAAGAAGCTTTTATTATGAACCCTGTGCTGTGCATTTTTTTAAGGAGTGTTCAATAGGTCAGGCTGCAGCTGGTGATTTTAAAAGCACCTTGTAGAGTTAAATTGTCTAGATCAGTCATGTACATCGATGCACCCCAGGTCTGCGCTGCTGGAGATCAGTTGTGCGATTAGATGGTTGAGATCAGGGACCGGGCAATTCCCCTGTTCGCTAAACTCTCCGCTTCTCAGAGCAGAATGCACCAGTGCACTTAATTACGAAGGCTCGTCAGAGTTCATATTCAAGGCTTTTTCCACCTTAATCAAGATGGATTTTACACTCCACTGAGCATGTTTGTAGGTCCAGTCATTTTTGAAGGATTTAAAAATATTGGTCTCTCATTTGACGCTGTGCTCAAGCCCGCCGTGTGTCTCCAGGTTTTGTTAGCACATTCCATTTTGTCTAAACTGTATATGTAGTACGTAACGTACGTTGCTATCATCAAGTTCTGTTGTGGTTAAATAAGTAGGTCATCCAAAAACCATCCAAAATGTTGGTCATTTTTTTTACTCCCCTTCATGTTATTCTAAACCCACTGTATTTACTGTAACTACTGTATTCATGTATTTTTATGTGGAACACAAAACAAAGTACAGTTCAGTGGGTCCACAGAGGAAAATCATATTTGCATATTTGTCATATGAAATACCTTTCCAATATAATGCATTTTGCCCATTTTGGAGCTTGACAGTCCATGATCACAGTCATACGACCTACATGAAGACAGTTGCATATTCTTTTAGTTGTTGTTTGTTTTTTGTGTGTTAAAAGTAACAGCATTACAGATTTAGAGAAACATACGCGTAAATATCTAATCAGAATTTTCATCTTTGGGTGCCGTGCTCCTTTAAGGGCGAAAGGGTCAGGGTTTGTTTTTTGTGTTTGTCAAAAGGAGCTGATGTGTTTGCCCGCTTGTTTCAGCGTGCTGTCATGTTGGCCGCAGCAGTTTTTGGATTGTGCATCCGCAGAGCTGTCCAGCCAATCACACGTTTAGGTCTTTTAATTGGTTCTGGAGAGCGAGCGCAAACCTCATCACAAGACAGCACCTGCCGTCCACCCAAAGTCCAGGCCAACTGTTTTCACTTTATAACGCCTCAGCGCACACACGGGAATGTGCTAATGAATGTCAAAACCACACCCAGTACCAGATTTATTATTATAAACAGCCCATCTCATATAAGTTTGATTCAAACACATTATATGATAATTTAAGCATTTCCCTAAAACTTTACTTGACTTCCAAATAGTCCTACGGCGAAGCTTTTCGGATGTAAACCCAGCCTCGCTGTGTTTTCAGTTTCAGTAAGTCAACTGGCCTTAGTTGTGTTCTCACCTTTAGATTGCTTGCTTTCCATTCCATAATGCTACAATTTAAGAACTTTGTGACAGGAATATATATATTCCAGGGCAAACGGAGCCCTTTTTAAGGTCGTAAAGCTGATATGTTTGCTGTTGTAATGAGATGTTCGCGTCTGACGAGTCACGCTGCCGTTCCAAATCGATTTGCTCTGTCAACTCACTTTAGGGGTCAGGAGTTGTGACCCCTCACACGAGTGGAGCTCACTTTTCTAGTAATTCAGTCTCAACCCACTCGGAGAGTAAATCAGAAACATCTTAATTGTTCTTTCAGCCTTTCTAACTTCCCCCTCGTTGTGCTCCTTCAAAGTTGTTCCCCAAGGAACACTTCCCATGATGCCAACGGTGAGGGCTTCTAAACCAGAGGCAGATGTGGTGCCTTTTCCATATCAGGTTTAGAGAAACTCAATCCTGTTTGGTCTGGTGTAAAAATGGATTATCATGGTGAGCGAAGTGACACTGATTTAGTGATGCTCAATTTTTGGGTGATTGCATCCAGACATCCATTTTAAAATGTTGTTGTCTGTTTGATTAGAAGCAACCGGCCAGTTAAGAATTTTAGGGTGCGAGAACATTTCTGTACCGTTTCCATTAAGTAACAAAAACGGTAAAAAGGTTTTGAAAGTTCTTCTGTTCAAAACAGTTTTATGCAGACAACGTTATTAACGTTATTGCTTGGTTATAAGAATGTTATTCACACATATAATTTTATAACATTTTTAAAACGTTCTACTAACTGTTTATAGAATATATAGAATAGTGTTTTTGATATACACAATAAATGTTAAAGAAATGTAATACTAATACAGGACATTTTTGATATTTTGATTTCCAATTTTTTTAAAACATTCCCTGACAGCTGCATAAGGGGTTCCATCTACACTTACAGCTAAAATAATCTAATTTTTGCGATCAATTACAGTCAGACCTCCTCCTCACTATTATGCGCCTTGCAAAGGTGAATTTGAAAGGTGAACCGGCTTGCACAGTTGATTCAGAGCCATATGAGTCAGTCACCAGCCGACCTGCAGGGGTTTACCACCACCTTCAAACATACACACACACACCTCACAGACTGCTTCGTCTGCTGTTGGTTCATGCTGGTTCAAAATTAGAGAGACACTGAGTAGTGTCGGTCAGGTTCATGAAAGGGTTAATCAGAAGACAAACGCTTGAAGCGTCCCTGCACTGAGAGGAGACTTCATGGGCGGCACGTTTAAGCTCCCTCTGTCGTGACGCAACACCACGGCTCAAAGTTTACTTCATAGCCAACAAAGCTTTTAATAACAGAAATGCGCATGAAAAAATGCTTTCTGTGGCTTTTTGTCTTTGTGACCTTTACGTTTCCTTCTTGGAGCTGAGTTTGATTGTTCATTTTGGCCCAAAATCATTGCAGAGTATATTACATGAAGAAGTAAGTTAATTTTTATGTTTGTTTGTTTATTGCTGTGGTAAACCAAGCAAATTACAAATGTCTCACATTTGTGCTGGGTGTCAGTGTGAATTATGAAAGAATTGGGTCAGTAAACCGTCCTGCTGTCTTGTCTATGAATTCCTCTATGAATGATAAAGGAAATATCAGATACAGTCTAATTAATACAGACTGAATTAAAAAAAATAGTTGGAGAGGCCAATACACACTGATCTCAGAACAGTTCACTATACCTTAAATGTTTTTCTAGCAACAGAAAGCGAAATAGCAGTGCTGTACTCAGATCAGCCGGAAAGTTCTGTTCAATTTTCCATTAAATAACTTGTGTTTTGTCCATCCTGTGAAAGGAATAAAACCATGCAGCTTCATACCACCCCCAGCTTGCTTTTACTTATGTGGTTAACCTCAGTGTCCTAAACCTGTGGCATTTCCTATTTGCCCACTAACACTTTTAATTTCTTAAAATAGCTGCCGTGGGTTTTGAGGCGTGAGGTTTTGGCCAGAGCGCTCGTGAACATTATATGCCTCATTGGCATTTACTGCCAATACAGCAATAACAAATATAGTCGTAATACAGTATAATTGATGTGCTCAGCCCATTACCCATATGCATGCCAGCCAGAGAAACAGCACTATAATGATAAACATAACCGCATATAGTCAGTTTATGGGCAAGTGGAATAGTTATGGAATAGTTGTGGAATAGTTGTGGAATAATTGTGGAATAATTACGGAATAGTTATGGAATAGTTATGGAATAGTCAGCTGAGCAAAACATTTAGGATGACTGGGACACAACAGATGCTAGTGTTTCCACCCAGCTAACAGGGAACGTATTTAGAACGTTGGCTAACCTTCTCTAAATGTTCTCTCAATGTTCGCAAAATGTTCTTGCCGTAATGTTAGTAGAATGTTTTTTAACATGTTAAACAGTTGTAGAATTACATGTTTGAAAAAAATTCTTAAAACCAAGCAATAATGTTACTGCAACATTTTTAAAGTTTTAGTTACTTAATGGAAACGTTAGGGATATGTTCTTAGAACCTAATATTTTTAGCCGAGTAAAGCAGCCATTTGTAAAGTGGACCAAATTTCACGTGACTCCAGAAATGCGTGGCCAGTCATCTGATTCGACCGTGATGTGTGATGATTCGTCCAAGCCTTCAGATGAGCGCTAAAGGTCATCCAATGAAAGCGTTCCACGCTGCCATGTTAAATCAGGTCACCTGAAATGAAGTCACTGTGGGATGATGAGTTCTGCAGGCGTTAATGTATCTGCTTTTATACGAGGAACACTGGACTTATTGTGTTCACACAGGTAACAATCGTTCAGACCTGATTCTGCGTCCACAGAGCCGAGATATCTGAGAAGGATGAAGAGACAGATGCATGATAAGAAGGAAAGAGTCTCTCTTTCTTTCCATCTGTGCTGTTTTGTCTAAAGCTCTTCAGATTTCAGGCAAACGCTCTCTTGTGACAGCAGAAGCTCCAGTTCACTTCAATGCTACTTTGGCATGCAGACCTGCGAGAGCATTAACCCAGCGAGGGCGTTTCTGGGTCGAGTCACAATGCTGGTATTAAAATAGCTGCTGTAGGTAAAGATAAGCAGTACATATTTACTGCGCTGTAAACGGTCCTTCCTGACCCACAAGGACCTTGAAGTGGGTTGATAAAAACCTGACCATTAGAAGTTTATCCACTCAGTGTTTTTGTAAGACGACTCTGTTTGTTTAAATATTATATTGGGTGTTCTGATAATTACATGTGTGTTGACCCATATTCTGCATCTTTATCAGTGTATGTGACTGCATAGGCCGGCGTGGTTCAGTAATCTGGAGTGATGCGATGATACCCACAATCCTTTGCTCTAATCCTTGCAGCTGCATTGTAATGCACCCATTAGAATCCCATCAGTGTGTACAAGGACACGGGCAGCAGCTGGACGATGACAAATCAGATCCTGCGCTGTGAGTGCTAAGAGTGAGGTCAGCGGATTATCACGCCCTTTCACATGAGGTTCAGGTCAGCCGGTTCAGAGAGAGAGAGAGAGAGAAAGATGGAGATGGAGGAAGGGAGAGAGAGAGGGGGAGAGGTGGAGGAAGGGAGAGAGAGAGAGAGAGAGAGGGAAGCAG